>JARYGA010006277.1:0-47225 GCA_030545235.1 Helianthus tuberosus
GATTCTTGGTAATGGATACCGATTCTTAATTGTGACCTTGTTTAATTCACGGTAGTCAATGCACATACGCATTGATCCGTCCTTCTTTTTAACGAATAAAATCGGTGCTCCCCAAGGCGATGAGCTTGGCTGTATGAATCCCTTCTCTAATAATTCATCTAACTGTTTCTTCAGTTCCTGCATTTTGGCGGGTGCCAAACGGTAAGGTGCTTTGGCAATCAGTGCTGTTCCTGGCATCAGGTGAATTCTGAATTCAACTTCCCTATCAGGCGGTAGTCCTGGTAATTCTTCTGGAAATATATCTGAAAACTGAGATACTACTGGAATATCTCTTAATTCTTTTCCTTTAGTGTTAGTGATTATAGAAATCAAATACACTATAGACCCTTTTCTTATATAGCTTGCAGTTTTCATCACAGAGATGAATTCCATGGATCTAGAGGGTTTATTTCCTTTAATTGTGATCTTTTCACCCTTTGGTGAATTTACTTGGATTGACTTTGGATCACATAAAATACTGGCTTTATTGGCTATTAACCAATCCATTCCTAAAACGACATCAAATCCTGCCAGATTCATTGGGTACAGATTTGCAATAAACTTTTGGTTTAAAAATTTTATTCTTGCTCCTGCAAGATTTCAGAAATCCTAACAGTTTCTCCATTTGCTGTCTCTACTAGACATTCTTGTGAGAGTTTAGTTAATGATTGATTAAGAAGTTTGCAAAACGAAGTATTAATAAAACTTTGGTTTGCACCAGAGTCAAATAATACTTTAGCAAAAAATATCATTAACTAAAAGCGTACCGGCTATGTCGTCCGGAATCATTTTGGCTTCATCTGCAGTTAGAACAAATGCTCTAGCATTTTTAGTGTTCCTGTTGTTTGCAGTTGGGGCCAATTTCGGACAATTTGGCTTGATGTGAGCTTTTTCTCCACAATTGAAGCACAGTCCATTACTGGATTTTCTTCTGCAATCTTCTTCCTTGTGTCCTGGTAACTTACAGAAATTGCAGTGAGTGGAGCATTTTCCTGAATGCTTCTTCTTACAAGCTTTGCAGTATGGTGCAGAGATAGAACCTATATTCCTACGATTGGAATTCCCAGAACGGAATTCTTGAGTAAGTCTTTGGGTTAGGTTTCTCCTCTGATCTTCTTCTCTAGTACGGATTAATTCATCTGTCAAAGTATTTGCTAGTTCTACAGCTTCTTCTATAGTTTGGGGTCTAGCTGCCTTGACTACATGTTGAATCTCTCCAATTAATCCCCAGATGTAACGGGAGATTAATACCGGTTCAGGTGATGCAAGGGTTGGTACTATTCTAGCATATTCAAAGAATGTGGTAGTATAACCCTTACTCTCTACCCCGGTTATCCTTAGGTTTAGAAACTTATTCGCTATCTGTTCCTTTTCATCGGGAGGGCAGAATTTCCTTTCTACCATATTCTTAAATTCCTCCCATTCCATGTTGTATACCCTATCACTTCCTTTTGACTGGAGGATAGTGTTCCACCATTCTAAGGCTGACTTCTTAAATAGATTAGAAGAAAACATTATCTTGTCTTCTTTAGCACACTTGCTTATTTTTAAAACAGCCTCAGTCTTTTCTATCCAGCGTAGAGCTGCAATGGTTCCTTCATTGCCAGAGAATTCTATTGGTTTGCAGGACCAGAATTCTTTATAACAACAACCATAAGGCATTGTTCTTCTTCTTTTGGGAATGGGCACTTGAAGTATAGGTCCATTGTTTACACTGTGTTCTGGTTCAGTTGGTCGCTTACTGCTATGCTTACTTTTATTTTCCGCATCCTTAACATTTTGGATAATAAATGGCATTGCATCTATGATTCCTTGTGCCACTATGTGTTGGATAGCACTATTATCCACTTGGTTTCCATTGTTATTGATGCTCGGATTCTCATTAACCAAGTTAATGTTACTCTGGTTATCGTTATTCAGATTTTCTTGATTTCCTTCGTCGGTCATCTGAATTTTAAACAGTTACCACGTATTAATATCATAAAATAATATTTAATATAGCCAATCACATGACACGCATTTTGGTCAAAAGCGTCGATCATTGCGACTTTACTCTATTCAGATAATATGCATCTATCACATACCAGTATTGAAATTAAAATTACAATACCGACTGAAATGTAAAGTTACACTACTAATAATAGGCATCTGTAGTTTTTTTTTTCATATACATACACACATATCATATTATTTTATTATTAATATTATTATTACTACCGTTTCCATCATCACATCTACGGATATGGATTCATCTAGAAATCCATATTGCGCTCGTCGTACTTCCAGACGAGTCGCTCTCCCACCTGTCTCATTCTTTCACTACTTTCTAAAATTTCTTCACCAAATGTCCTAAGTTCTTGTACATTTTCTGCACTCATTGCGGGTGTAGGTTCTAGGACTGGGTTCGGAATCTGGGGTGCGGGATTCTGGTATGGAGGTATAGGGGCCTGAAATGGGTAAGGATTTTCTAGAATCTCCCTAATGAATACATCATTATCGTAATAGGGATCTAGAGGGTCTAACCCTGGGTTGGCTCCTTGGTTCGGCATGGGTATATCTTCGTGTATCGGGTAACGTTGCACGTAGTCCCTATTGTCATCCCACCACGGGTCATAATTTGGGTTTAAGGGGTTAGGTGTTGGTACCCTAGGTATTTCCTCCGGGTTGAAATCATGCATTTCTACTTGATTTTCAGGGTTTTCTATCTCCATCGGTTGGTCAGGAATTGGTGGTTGTGGTTGGGGTGCTATCATTTGTTCCAGGTTAGGGTCAGCTGCAGTGGTTGCTAGGATGTGGATATTGGCTATACCCCTATTAAGCATATCCTGGGCATAGGCATCGGTTTCTTTTTTGGCTGCGGCTAGTGCTCTCTGGTCTTGTAACTTTTTCATATGCTTCCTACGCTCATGTGCCCCTCGACTGAACCATCCTCTCTTTTTCTGAGGGAATGGCTCCTCGGACTGAGCTTTAAACACGAATATTCTTTCTTCCGTATCAGCAGAGTACCCTGAGAGGGCAGGCTGAGAAGAGGCACCTTTGCTTCTAGGCGAACCAGACAATTGACGGTACGCGTCAGATGGTCCTTGGTCGCTCATATTGTAAACTAACAAATAGTCAAATAACACATAACAATAAAATACAATTATACACGTATTCCCGTAATTTATTTCCTAACAATTTAAATTTTGATGTCAGCAGAACGCTTCTGTGGCTGAATCAGTGGCTTAGCTCTGATACCACCTTCTGTCGCAACCCCCGTCCCTCTATACAAATACAGGAACAGGAGGCCGCGACCAATTTCGGTGGTATCTGGTATTGTCTAATTTGGCCGCGGAATTTTCATCATGACCGTAGTTAGGAAATATTTGATCAGAGTAAAATACCACATTTTCATAATATTAAACACATGGGATAAAACCCAAGTTTTAAGCACACACATTTCCATAGGAATAAATCCTATTTTTATTTAATAAAAACATCTATTTCTTTTATGTAACTTTATTGCCACTTTTCCAAGCCTTCAGTGCTGTCCAGCTGCCTTCTATTTGGCTTTCACATTTTGTTACTTGGAACGCGTTTAAAACATTTTTTCAGTGGGAAATACTGGTGAGTGAATCCCAGTTTAATCAAGTTTAATAAAAAAAAAACCATTGTACAGTATTGATGGTGATCTCGCAATTACATTTGTTTCCAAGTTATATCAATTAACATCTATGGTACTGTCAGACCCGACTTGTGGAAATGTTACCCCTCGCAAGGCAGTAACATAACTTTGTATACAAAATCCCAACATACTCATGATATTTGTATTCTTACAAATACTCAATAACTGTTTAATATATAATTATTCGTGTGAGGTTTTGTAAAAAGAATTTACGAAAAGGAGATTACTCACATTGCTGTCTTAGATTATCCTTTAGAATTTCCTGGTGACAATCTATAATTTACAAAAATGCACATGTGTTAGTTTAATAACCCATTTTAACGTTAGCAATACCCTCCCCGAGACGGCATTCCAACGACTACGGCGGGCAGAACCACGACAGCCGTTATGGAACCCTAGATCAATCGGGCAGAGTATCTAATACGTATCCAGGGGTTATGATACTTACAACAGAGCAGAACTTCATTATTTAGGGGGGTATTATAGCCGAGTATAATGCCTATTATAAGAAATTTTGAGAGAGAAAGTCGAAATTTGAACGATCGAACTAAAGGCCCGAGCTCTAACTTTATAGGAGCTGATTCTGGGTTCATCGCGCCCCGCGTAGCCCACAGCCAGGGCCTTCGCGGCCCGCGACTAGGTGTGTAGGGTCTAGCTTTGACTCGTCACTCGGTATAGCTTCGCCACGTGCCGCCACGTGGCGGCTTCCGGAGGAGGGCGGGTGTCTAGCCTTGTCGCGGCCCGCGTCAACTAAAGACAAGGGGCGTCGCGCCCCGCGACGACCCAATTATTTTTGTTTTTGTTTTATTTTTAATGTTAAATTATATTTTGAGCTCGGTTTTCACATACGGGGTGTATTTAAAGACGTATAGGGATATTCTAATATATTTTAGGGTGCCGAAAAATTTATGAGGGTGTCGGTTTTCTTTAGGGTTGTTATAGTGACTCTTTTGGATTAGCCTGATATCTGGCACACAGACATACGACAAACATAATGTCTGGTCTTGAAGCAGTCAAGTACATCAGAGAACCAATCATTGCCTTGTATTGAGTTGGATCAACGTCTTCAGTACATTCATGATCTGGGCCAAGATTGTGATTTTCGCAAATGGGTGTGTTGAAAGTAGCGCAATCCTCCATTTTGAATCGAGACAAAATGTCATACACATACTTTGTTTGATGAATAAACATCCCATCCTCCTTCTGATAAACTTGTAATCCCAGAAAGTTAGACAGCTCACCCATAGCGCTCATTTCGAACTTCCTCTTCATTACCTTCTCGAACTTTTGACACATGCTCTCATCTGATGACCCAAAGATGATGTCATCCACGTATACCCAAAGATGAATAGTATACTGTCAATCTGACCTCTTTCAAAACCATTCTTGATCAGATGTGTTGACAGTGTCTCGTACCACGCCCTTGGTGCTTGATGTAATCCATACAAAGCTTTATCAAGTTTGTACACTCGATCTGGATAATCTAGATCAACAAACCCATCTGGTTGTGAGACATACATCACTTCTTGGACTTTCCCGTAAAGAAATGCACTCTTCACGTCTAGTTGGTAAACTTTGAAGCCCTTGAATGAAGCGAAGGCTAGGAACAAACGGATTGCTTCCAACCTTGCCACTGGTGCAAACACCTCATTGTAATCAATCCCTTCCTGCTGATTGAAACCTTTGAAAACTAACCGAGCCTTGTTACGCATTACTATCCCTCGATCATCTTTCTTGCACTTAAACACCCACTTAGTTCCTATTTCCTTTTCACCTTTAGGAAGGTCAACTAACTCCTAAACTTTCAACTTAGCAAACTGGGCCAATTCCTCTTGCACAGCTTGAACCCATGAATTGTCTTTTAGAGCCATATGAATGTTCTTCGGCTCATCTTGAGAAATAAAGCAACTATACAAGCACTCGTTCACATTCCCAGTCTTCTCAATCGAAACAAATAAACATGTATTCGCTCTATGCTTCTCCTTGTCTGAACACCTGCAGTAGGATCTCCAAGTATCATGTCAACTGGATGATTTCTATTTGCTTGTGTAATAGCAACGGTATCCATTTCTAAATTATTACCCAGGTTTGATCCAATCTCCCCCTGAATATTCTTATTCGCAAATGGATTAATGAAATCCCCCCCCTGAATGGGTTCAGACTCACTATCGCTTGAATCATAAACAGCAGCACTTGAGGAAGTTTCCGGAGCATCTGTCATAGAAACACTCGATCTAGGCATGAAATCGCCTTCATCATCTTCACTGATCACTATTTCAATCAACGGAGAGTCATCTGCATTTGAAAACTCAGGAATATTAAATGATTTAAAAACACTTTCATAATCATATAATATAGTTGGTCCACTCTTTGATTTTTGAGGTTTGTATGTAGTAATTTCAACATTAAAAACAACCTTAATTTTACCAGTTTTTAGATTGAAAACCCTTTTATTCGGTGTGCCAGGTACATAACCTAGAAAGTTGCCTTCATCAGCCACCTCACTGAATTTTTGTTTATCTTTGTTTCGCACAATGGTGCAGGGTAATCCAAATGGTTCAAAGCCTTTTAAGTTTGGTTTTTCTTTAAACATTAATTCATGAAAAGTTTTGTTAAAACGTTTAACGGTTAAAACTTTGTTTACGACGTAGCAAGCTGTACTCACAGCTTCTCCCTAGAAAAGAACTGGAAGCTGTGAATCTGAAAGCATAGTCCTAGCGGCTTCAATCAATGTCCTGTTTTTCCTTTCAGCGACTCCATTCTATTGAGGTGTATAAGGAGCAGAATATTGATGTTCTATTCCCTTGTGAAGACAATAGAGATCCAGAATCCGATTCTTGAACTTCGTGCCATTATCACTCGTTATTCTCTTAATCCTTACTTCATGTACATTTTCCAATTTTGTAAAAAGATCTATCAGGATCTCCGTTGTCTCATCTTTTGTACCTAAAAAGAAAACCCATGAATAACGTGAGTAATCATCTGTGACAACAAGACAATAGTACTTTCCACCTATGCTCCTCACGTTCACTGGACCGAATAAATCCATGTGAAGTAATTCATAAGGGGCATCTATGGAATTTACTGTTTTTGACTTATGAGGTTTCTTGTGTTGTTTTCCCTTTTGACATGGAAGACATTTATCTTCCACATGAAACCACTGCATTGAAACCCCTTTCGCTAAATTAATTTTTAATAATATAGTTCATTTTGCGATAGTGAATATGGGCCATGCGTCTGTGCCACAACATCGATTCAGCCTCAGATGCTTTTGACAATAAACACGCCACGACGGCAGAAGAATCCTTAGCACCCATGTCCATGACATAAGTGTCACTCCTCCTTGGCGCTCTCATCACTATCCAATCATCCGGAATCACCAAACCTGGTTTCAACACTAATGCTTCAGTCTTGGTAAAATGGACCGAGTGGCCCTTGTCGCAGACTTGTGACACGCTCATCAGATTGTGCTTAAGCCGCTCAACATAGTTCAGTTTGTCCAGTGTGATCTTCCCATTTGTCACTTTTCCTCTACCTGTAATCCTATCACCTTTAGCACCAACAAAGTTCACATGTCCACCATCATAATTTTCAAACTCAGTCAACAATCTCGCATCCCCCGTCATGTGCCTAGAGCATCCACTATCAACATACCATAAGTTGATAATCCTCCTTAGAAGCTCCTACACACACCATCCAAGAAATTAGTTAGATTGGGGGACGCAAGCCTTAATGGTCTTGGGTCTTCCAAATTTACCAACTACTGGAACATCTAACCAATATCCATTACTCTTAACAGGAGTCTTGGATCTCAGACCTGTTGATGGAATTTGATTTTGATTTCCACTAGGTCTATGGTCCTGAGGGTTCCTATATGTGTTTGGACTGTTTGACCTTTGAAAATTTTGATTTTGATATCTTGAAGTTTGATTCCAAGAAGCTTGATTATGGTAATTTCTAAAGCCATTATTATAAAAAGTCCGACCACCATTATGTTGGTATCGATTTTGATATTGACCTTGACTTCTGAAATTACTTGAATTTCCATTAAAATTGTTCATTCTAGGTGAACTGCTTCTAGGTCTCTCATATCTGCCTGATGTAGATTCAGGCTGAAATCTTGGTTGATTCCTTTGAAAACGAGGAACTTGTGGAGTTCCCTTTTCAGCCTTATCTAAACCAACAGCAACCCCCTCATCTTGCTTAGGAGCAGATTTCTTTGGAGAGTTAGAAACTTTCTCCACTCTTCTCTGGTGATTTCTCTCTCTTTCTCTCATTAACTTGTGCTTCAGACTTTTTTTTAGGACAGCAGCTAGCTACATGTCCCTTTGTGTGACACTTGAAGCACGATCTCCTTTTCGAAGACTTCTTAGCTGAAGTCTTTGAGCTAGATCCCTCATCAGATGATGATGCCTTAGAAGGATCTTCTTGTTCAGTTTGCTTAGATATAGATTTTTCTATTTTTTTATTCTTTGCAAACTTCACATTTGATTCGTTTTCACTAACAGTGGTTTCGTTTTTCATGTCACTTCCCTGAACAAAATTAATCTTTTTAAAAAAAGTTTGATTTGTATTCTTAGAAGGTGAATTTTTCTTTTTCAAAACATGTTCCCTGTTATTTTCCTTCTTAGCATCATCGCTCTCAGACACATCACTTTGACTTGAAGTGAAACTACTTGATGCAGTTGACATAAAGTCTTTTAACTCATCTTCATCGGGCAGGAATAAATAGTCATGACTAAGAGGAGGTGGGACTTCATTAAAGCCCTTGAAGCCCACACTGGTCTTGTCATTACTCTTCTTTAACCGTGTTTCATTACAAAAGAAGAATCTCTGAATTGATTTAATTTCTTTTCAAGTTCAACGATTTTTAGTTGTGCATCTGACAACTCTTTGCATTTTTCAGAAATCTCCTTTGTTTTCTCACTCATCGTATCATGAGCTAAGTCTATAATTTGAAGTTTTTCGTTTAATTTGCAAGTTAAAGCCTCAATTTCATCTTGATATCCTTTAATTTTCTTCAAATACATAGACTCATTTCATTTTATGAAAAAGTTTGACTCTTTTATGTTCGACATCTCATTCACCAGACTTTCGTTTTGTCTTGACAACCTGTCAACTTCACCCTGTAATTCACGACATCTTAAACAAACAGATTTAGTACTTAATTCACGATATCTTAAACAAACAGATTCAGTACTTACCTCTCCAGTTTGTTTGTCTAAGTTGGCCATGAGAGCCGCAAGATCAGCTACTTTTTTTTATATGCAGCCTCCTTCTCTTCAGCATCATGTTCATCATCAGACTTTTTCTTTTCTTCTTCAGCTTCAGTAGTCTGATCAACTGTAACCTCTTCAGCTTCAGTCACCTTCTCAACTTTACCATCCACAGTTTCTTCAGCATCCTCATCTTTAGCTTCAGCATCATCATTTGGTAGAATCTCTGCCATTAATGCCTGAGTGACATTCTCATCAGCTTCTAGATGAACACTCCAATCATATGACCCCTCTCGTGTAGTGAAGATCAAGGCTTTTAAGCCAGATTTGTTTGATGCATTTCTGTTATATGAACTTTGACCTGAAGACTCTGTCTTTTGTCTTTGACATTCTCTCGCAAAGTGTCCATAACTTTGACGGTTGAAGCACCGAACCTTGGTCTTATCAAAACCAACTGTCTTTCCCACGAACTTTCTTCCTGTTCCATTCATAAACCTCTTCACTCTCCTGGAAATCATGGCCATTTGCGACTGTAGATCCATCTCTTCTAAGTCATCAGGGTCAACCTAATCATAGTCTTCATCAAAAGTAGCTGGATCAGATATCTTCTCCTAAATGTAATTCTCGTTAGAGGCAATGAATGAGGCGAGCAATGCTAGATGTTCTTCAGCAGCCTTCACACTCATAGGCGTAGACTTGGTACTGCTGCTCTAATTTGTAGCTGAAGTTCTCTTAGCACCTATAGATCCTCCTGAAGCAGCTACGAAACACACGTCACCATCGTCATTCACAGTAACTTTCACATTCTCACATGACAAAAATGCAGTAGCAGAATCGCTAGAAGCATTGTGAGAAGAAGAAGATAGAAGTCCATTGTAAATCCATGGATCTTGAACCTGATCGTATCTTGTCTCCTTCTTCTTCATGTTGAGCTTGTATGCTCTCAACTTCCCCACAATCTCTTCAAGTTCTTTTGTGTTATAATCTGCCTCCCCTTTGATCATGAGAGTATAGTTATCCCACTTTGCAGGTAAAGGGTCAAGAAACTTATCGTTGATCTTAATGTCAGTATAGCTATCTATGTCATAGTTTTCCATTTCTGACATTAGATGGTAGTATCTCGTGATGATATCTTCAAGTGATTCATTTCTCATGCACTTGAAGACAGCAAATTGCTTCTTCAGTAGATCCACTTTGTTCTTTTTGACATCTTCATTTCCTTGATACCTCTTTTCTAGTGCATCCCACATTTCCTTAGAAGTAGTGTAATTCTTGAAGGTATGTTTGATACCATCTGGTAAAGACATCTTGATAGCAGCTAAGGCTCTCTTTTCAACCTCATACATCTTCTTATCAGCCTCTTGCATGTTCACATAGGCAGTGACACGTTGTCTACCTTCAAAATCATGAGTTGGGTTCGCATAACCATCATGAATACAGATCCACATCTGTGTGTCCTGATATTCAATGAAAGACTGAAACCTGTCATTCCATGTTAGATAGTTCTCCACCTTCATCATCTTAGGCGGTTTGTTTGTTGTGCCAACCTCGTGCTCCATCCTCAACAGTTCGTTCAAATTAGACATGTTCAACATTTTAACGTAACAGACTGGTAAAACCGTATAAAAAGTGTCAAAAAACTGTGATTACCAAATTACACCGTTAGAATCGTCTTGAAAAAACAAATCTAATGATATATAATGTCGAAAACCAAAGTGTCCGAAAATTGTGATTACCAAATTAACTAGCTAATACTCCAGTTAGCCAAACTAAATATGCTGGGTCAAGAAGTGTAACACCCCGAAAATATAAAACTTTATATCAGAATTATAAAGTATAAATAAACAAGAATTTACTAACTAGGAAAATTATAACCTAGTTAACTACAAGTCTAGAAATAACATGAAATAGGGTTAAATAACCAAAACTATATGCTAAACAAAAGTGTAGGGGCCAATGATGATAAAAGTGAAAGTTATGTTGCAACTTTTATTAAAAACAAAAAACCAAACTCCCCATTTGGGGGTCTGGTCGATCAAGAACAAGCAGGGGGCGACACCCCCACTCTCAAACTCTAACATTCACAAAATCAATAAATTGAAGGCTAATTCATGTCCCAAATCGAAATCTAAACATAGATTCGTGATCCTCATCACAAGGGGGTTACAAGGTATGTGAAATTTGGTGCTAATTCTCTATTTGAAATTCTCATGAAATTGGGAATTAATCTGAATTCATGGTTGCATGTTTGTTTTATGATGATTTAGGAACCATATAGTGTCTAGGGACAAACCCTAGACAAATACAAGTTGAAATCATGTGAAATTTTAGTGAAAACTATGAACACCATTGTAGGTGAATAGTGGGTTATGTGTATGTTGATGAACACTAGGAAATCGGGTGTTGTTCTAGTGTAATTTGACCATTTTGAAGTGATTTCAGAAATTTAGAAGCTAACAATCATGTAAGATGGTTGATTTATGTGAAATTAGGGCTAAATGATAAGCTAGAAACTTGCTAAACAATCATGTAAAAATCTGCCCTTAAAGTGTTTGTGAAAATGCCTCAAAGAAGGCTTAAAGTTGAAATTCAAAGTCTAAACGCATAATTATGATGTTCGATAGATTATGCGATATATGGTTTAAAGAGAGTTCTAAACATGTCGTTAATGAACTCTATAGGAAAGGACGCAGGAGTGTCAAGCGGACAAGCGGGTGGCGAATCATGTTTGAAAGGCCCACTTTGAAGGTATGTAACTTGACCCGTTACATTTGATGAATTGTTGTAAAACATGCATTGTTGATTAAAGGTTGTGTAGATTGTAGCGACCTTGTTCTTTACTTAATCCGTATGTTAAGAATTGGTTGTAGTCGTTGGTTGTCATCAAAATGGGGGATTTCCGTAGATGAACCAAACGGGTCAAATAACGTCACATTGTAATGATAATGATGTAAATGAATAGAAATGGCGAAAAAGGTCACAAGAGCACGAAGCCATAGGTTTGGTAATTAAGTGCCAGTGATAATAAGCCCCGGAGTTTGGGTAATAAACGCCTTAGGTTTACTAGTTAAATGGTAGTAAAATAGTTAAGTTAGAATGGGTCGAATAATTGCATATGAACATATAGTGTTTCGGTCCATAAACAAATTTTTCGGTATGAAATTTGTAATAGGCATGTCGGTAATGAATTTACAGACGTATAGGAAAAAGAATCACCTAAAACGGACTTACGAGTCAAAAGTTATGGCCATTTTAAGTTAGAACTTGATTAAACTTGGAGCTGGAAATCTACAGCATCAGAAAGTGAACATTCTGTGAAAAAGGGGGCTTGGCGTGACACGAGGGGCCTTGGCGTCACGCGACACCCCCCTTCCGGAATTTTTTTTTTTTTTTTTTTTTTGTGTGTTAACCCTTGGAACTTCTTTGTATCTATTCTAACTTGATCAAAACTTACAATTTTTGTGGTTTTGATCTTAGGAAATGTTGGAAACCAACCGGAAGATGATCGAGCAAGCTTTTGAAGAACCGAACACTATTTACAAGCTTCCGCAATGTATTAAACTTTAATAGTCTATGTTTAGGGATTGTAAACAAATTGATAAACATGTTTTGAATGTTCTAACTTAGTCGATAGTTGACTAAGGTTTATGCTACTTATGAACTTGACTTTTGAAGCAAATGTTAATTTGTTATCTTTTATTCTAAAAATGACATGAATTATTATTAAATTCAATTAAAATGAGACGGGTGTTACAAGTTGGTAATCAGAGCTTAAGGTTGTCAACAAAGTGTTCGGTTCAAGCTTGATCAATCGTCCGGTAAGAATTAACTTATTATTTAACAAATTATATCTTATGTAAGAAATGAGAAGTGAATGGGTATGCATGGGAAGAGTGTGTTAACACACTCAAACCCGGAAAGTGCATTAAATGTGAACGGTAAAAGCAAGTTGAGAACTTGGCTAAACCGAAACAAATAAAGCAAGGTTATAAATGAAATGTTTAACGTTTGATGTAAACATTTCAGTTTCAAGATGTCGAAAGGAGGTAATAATGATACGGTGCCGACAAGCACCGAACAAATGAAAGAAATAATTGCCGAAGAAGTAGGAAAGGCAATTGAAGGCAGTCTATCCGGGTTTATAGACAAGATTCAAAGCACGGTGTTGTCGCTTGTTGAAGAGCGAGTTAAAAGGTTGGAGGATAGTGTCAACCTTATGAAAGATAAAACGGGAGAACGTAAATGGTGCTCATACAAAGAGTTTATGGCATGTAAACCGCCAATCTATAACGGGGAAGTTGACTCGATAATTTGCCAAAGATGGTTGGGCGACATTGAAGGGGTGTTTGAAAGGACCCATTGCGACGAAAGTGATTTCGTTGCCTACGGAACGGGTCAGTTGAGAGGACAAGCCAAGGATTGGTGGGATAATAAAAAGAATGAAATAGGGGCCGAAGCGGCAAGGGCCATGACATGGGAAGAGTTTAAGACACCATTTCTTAAACATCATAGTCCCAAGGCTGTCATCAATAAAATCAAGGAAGAGTTCATGCAACTTAGGCACAAGGGTGAAACCATAGACAAGATTACGGTGATGTTTATGGATAAGATGAAGTTTAGTAGTGAATTAGTGACGAATGAAGAACAGAAAATATATTACTACTATAACATGTTGAGTGCTGAATATAGGGAGTTTATGACTCCTTCAAAATACGAGACCCTTACCGAGATCATAAACGTTGCCCAGGAGCGGGAAATTGAGTTAAAGAAACAAGTTGAAAGGGGCGAGCGGAGGGCACAAGATGTAAATCCAAGCCCTACAAAGAAAGCTAGAACTGCTGAATCGGGGAAGAAAGTAGAGGCTAAAGGCGGGTCGCCAAGTTGTAAAGTATGTGGGAAAACGGGGCACACTGCATCGCTATGTCCCAGAAAAGTTTCCGTTTGTTACAAATGCTATCAACCCGGCCACAAAAAGTCAGAATGCCCCGAGTTGGTTGGAAAAAGGGACACAAAAGAGTCTCCGGCAGAAGCTCCCAAAGCGAAGGCTAGGTCCTTCCAACTTACCGCGGCTGAAGCGAAAACAGAACCCGATGTGGTCTCAGGTATATTCACAATTAACTCAATTCCAGCACGTGTATTGTTTGATACGGGTGCGAATAAATCCTTCATTTCACATGGATTTATTCGACATCCTTCATTTGTATTGACGAAATTATATGTGCCCTTAGAAGTTGAAATAGGGGACAATAAAAGTTTTATAGTTTGTGATGTTTGTCGAGGCTGCAAATTAAGCATCGATGATGAGGAATACTTGATAGACCTAATCCCGATGTTAATGGGGGAATTTCAAGTAGTCGTTGGGATAGATTGGCTATCTCATCACCATGAAAAGGTCGTGTGTTTTCGTAAAGAGATAAAACTAACATCTCCGAGCGAGAAACACGTCACCATTTATGGCGAAAAAGGAGGTAACCCCATAGTGTGCTCAATGTTGAAAGCTCACAAGCTTATGAAGCGAGGATGCAAGGCATTCATGATATACGCAAATGAGCCCGAGAAAGGATCACGGAAGATTGAAGATATACCGGTAGTATGAGACTATGAAGATGTGTTTCCAGAGGATTTACCGGGCATACCGCCTGAACGGGAAGTAGAGTTCGGGATTGAATTGATTCCGGGCGCAAAACCCGTAGCAAAAGCACCATACTGACTCGCACCGTCGGAACTACAAGAGTTGATGTCCCAAATTCAAGACCTTCTTGACAAGGGATTCATAAGGCCGAGTGTGTCTCCTTGGGGCGCACCGGTACTGTTCGTGAAAAAGAAAGACGGAAGCATGCGTATGTGTATTGATTACCGGGAGCTAAACAAACTCACGGTGAAGAATCGATACCCGCTTCCGAGGATAGACGATTTATTCGACCAATTACAAGGTGCGAACTGGTTTTCAAAAATTGACCTTAGATCGGGGTATCACCAACTAAAGGTCAAGGAGGAAGATGTGCCAAAGACGGCTTTCCGCACGCGATACGGACATTACGAATTCCTCGTGATGTCATTTGGGCTAACAAATGCACCCGTGGCTTTCATGGACCTCATGAACCGGGTTTGCAAGCCAATGTTGGATAAGTCGGTCATCGTGTTTATCGATGATATTCTGGTGTATTCGAAAAGCGAAGCTGAACACGCATACCACTTACAAGAAGTGTTAGAGACACTTAGACGGGAAAGGTTGTATGCGAAATTCTCTAAGTGTGCCTTTTGGTTACGAGAGGTACAATTTCTTGACCACATCATAAGTGCCGACGGAGTATTGGTGGATCCGTCAAAGATCGAGGCCGTGTCAAAATGGAATCCTCCGAAGAACCCTTCGGAAATTAGAAGCTTTTTGGGGCTTGCGGGATACTATAGGAGATTCATTCAAGATTTCTCCAAGATTGCGTCACCGCTAACAAAACTAACCCGGAAGGAAGAAAAGTTTATGTGGGGTGTAGAACAAGAAAGAGCGTTTCAAACGCTAAAAGAGAAGTTAACTCAAGCTCCGGTACTGACATTGCCGGACGGAGTCGAAGACATGGTGGTTTATTCGGATGCTTCACTATCGGGGCTCGGATGCGTTTTGATGCAACGGGGCAAAGTTATAGCTTATGCCTCGAGGCAATTAAAGATACACGAGAAGAAATACCCCACGCACGATCTCGAGTTGGCTGCGGTGGTATTTGCCTTAAAAATATGGAGGCACTACTTATATGGGGTAAAGTGTACCATATTCACCGATCACAAGAGCTTGAAATACTTCTTCGATCAGAAGGAGTTAAATATGCGACAAAGGCGATGGCTAGAAACGGTGAAAGATTACGACTGTGAAATACACTATCACCCCGGAAAGGCAAATGTGGTAGCGGATGCTCTGAGCAGAAAAGCGGACTATGTCCCAAAACGAGTAAGATCGATGCAGCTTGTGGTGACCTCGGGTATACTTGAACGTATTCGAGAGGCACAATTAGAAGCAGTGAAAGAAGAGAATTGGAAGAAAGAAAGAATAATCGGTCAGTTGAAAGATTTGTCGGATGGGAATCACGGGCTGAAGACTCGATCCGAAAGGATATGGGTTCCAAATACTGGTGGAGTGAAGACGCTTCTACTTGATGAAGCTCATAAATCCCGATATTCAATCCATCCGGGAGCGACCAAAATGTACAATGATTTAAAGCAAAACTATTGGTGGCCCGGAATGAAAAGAGATGTGGTGAAGTACGTAGAAAAATGTTTGACATGTTTACAAGTCAAGGCGGAGCACCAAAAACCATATGGTAGACTTCAACCGTTGGAAATTCCGGTTTGGAAATGGGAACAAATCACCATGGATTTGTTGACCAAATTGCCCAAAACTAACCGCGGGTTTGATGCTATATGGGTAGTTGTAGATAGATTGACGAAAAGCGCTCACTTCATTCCGATTCGTGAGACTTATACATCCGAGAAGATGTCAGAGGTGTACAATAATGAAATCATAGCACGACATGGGGTACCGATATCCATTGTGTCAGACAGAGATACTCGGTTTACTTCGAATTTTTGGCGTGAATTCCAAGAACAAATGGGAACTAAATTGTTCATTAGCACTGCTTACCATCCACAAACGGATGGGCAGAGTGAAAGAACAATACAAACGTTGGGAGATATGTTGCGGGCTTGCATTATTGACTTCGGGGGTAGTTGGGATGTCTATCTACCCTTTGTCGAATTTTCATATAACAATAGCTATCACACGAGCATTAAGATGGCCCCGTATGAAATGTTATATGGCAGAAAATGTCGAACTACGGTATATTGGGGAGAAGTGGGTCCACGAGGGCTAGCACCTACTGATATAATCCGAACTACGAATGAGAAAATTGACATGGTCCGAGCTCACCTAAAAGCGGCTCAGGATCGACAAAAATCGTATGCGGATAAACGAAACAGGACGATTGAATTTCAAGTGGGTGATAAAGTAATGTTGAAAGTATCGCCGTGGAAAGGAGTGATACGGTTCAGAAAAAGAGGGAAGTTGAGCCCAAGATTTATTGGGCCATTCAGAATCATCGAACGGGTTGGTAAAATGGCATATCGACTCGAATTACCCGAAGAGTTGAACGGAATACATAGCACGTTCCACGTGTCGCAATTGCGAAAGTGCCTAGCGGACGAAACAGCTTATATCCATTACGATGATATCGAAGTGGATAATAGCCTGAATTATGCGGTGAGACCAGTAGAGATTTTAGATCGAAAGGTCAAGCACTTGCGAAACAAACACATCGATCAAGTCAAGGTCAAGTGGGAGCATAGGAAAGGTTCGGACACTACGTGGGAATCCGAAGAGGAGATGCGACGTCTCTACACTACTTTATTTGGTATGTAATTCGGTTTCGGGGACGAAACCCTTTTAAGGGGGGTGGACTTGTAACACCCCGAAAATATAAAACTTTATATCAGAATTATAAAGTATAAATAAACAAGAATTTACTAACTAGGAAAATTATAACCTAGTTAACTACAAGTCTAGAAATAACATGAAATAGGGTTAAATAACCAAAACTATATGCTAAACAAAAGTGTAGGGGCCAATGATGATAAAAGTGAAACTTATGTTGCAACTTTTATTAAAAACAAAAAACCAAACTCCCCATTTGGGGGTCTGGTCGATCAAGAACAAGCAGGGGGCGACACCCCCACTCTCAAACTCTAACATTCACAAAATCAATCAATTGAAGGCTAATTCCTGTCCCAAATCGAAATCTAAACATAGATTCGTGATCCTCATCACAAGGGGGTTACAAGGTATGTGAAATTTGGTGCTAATTCTCTATTTGAAATTCTCATGAAATTGGGAATTAATCTGAATTCATGGTTGCATGTTTGTTTTATGATGAATTAGGAACCATATAGTGTCTAGGGACAAACCCTAGACAAATACAAGTTGAAATCATGTGTAATTTTAGTGAAAACTATGAACACCGTTGTAGGTGAATAGTGGGTTATGTGTATGTTGATGAACACTAGGAAATCGGGTGTTGTTCTAGTGTAATTTGACCATTTTGAAGTGATTTCAGAAATTTAGAAGCTAACAATCATGTAAGATGGTTGATTTATGTGAAATTAGGGCTAAATGATAAGCTAAAAACTTGCTAAACAATCATGTAAAAATCTGCCCTTAAAGTGTTTGTGAAAATGCCTCAAAGAAGACTTAAAGTTAAAATTCAAAGTCTAAACGCATAATTATGATGTTCGATAGATTATGCGATATATGGTTTAAAGAGAGTTCTAAACATGTCGTTAATGAACTCTATAGGAAAGGACGCAGGAGTGTCAAGCGGACAAGCGGGTGGCGAATCACGTTTGAAAGGCCTACTTTGAAGGTATGTAACTTGACCCGTTACATTTGATGAATTGTTGTAAAACATGCATTGTTGATTAAAGGTTGTGTAGATTGTAGCGACCTTGTTCTTTACTTAATCCGTATGTTAAGAATTGGTTGTAGTCGTTGGTTGTCATCAAAATGGAGGATTTCCGTAGATGAACCAAACGGGTCAAATAACGTCACATTGTAATGATAATGATGTAAATGAATAGAAATGGCGAAAAAGGTCACAAGAGCACGAAGCCATAGGTTTGGTAATGAAGTGCCAGTGATAATAAGCCCCGGAGTTTGGGTAATAAACGCCTTAGGTTTACTAGTTAAATGGTAGTAAAATAGTAAAGTTAGAATGGGTCGAATAATTGCATATGAACATATAGTGTTTCGGTCCGTAAATAATTTTTTCGGTATGAAATTTGTAATAGGCATGTCGGTAATGAATTTACAGACGTATAGGAAAAAAGAATCACCTAAAACGGACTTACGAGTCAAAAGTTATGGCCATTTTAAGTTAGAACTTGATTAAACTTGGAGCTGGAAATCTACAGCATCAGAAAGTGAACATTCTGTGAAAAAGGGGGCTTGGCGTGACGCGAGGGGCCTTGGCGTCACGCGACGCCCCCCTTCCGGAATTTTTTTTTTTTTTTTTGTGTGTTAACCCTTGGAACTTCTTTGTATCTATTCTAACTTGATCAAAACTTACAATTGTTGTGGTTTTGATCTTAGGAAATGTTGGAAACCAACCGGAAGATGATCGAGCAAGCTTTTGAAGAACCGAACACTATTTACAAGCTTCCGCAATGTTTTAAACTTTAATAGTCTATGTTTAGGGATTGTAAACAAATTGATAAACATGTTTTGAATGTTCTAACTTAGTCGATAGTTGACTAAGGTTTATGCTACTTATAAACTTGACTTTTGAAGCAAATGTTAATTTGTTATCTTTTATTCTAAAAATGACATGAATTATTATTAAATTCAATTAAAATGAGACGGGTGTTACAAGAAGGTGGTTCAATTACGCTGTTCAACTATGCTGATCAAATGCGCTGGTCTATTATGCTGCCTAGTCAAATACGCTAGTTAATTTCGCTGACTATTAAATTCTCTGGTTAAATTCGCTGCACAATTTCGCTGACCACTTAATTTCGCTGGTTAATTAGGCTGGTTATTAAATTCGCTCGTCAATAATTTCGCTAACACGACGTCTAGTAACTTCACCGATCACCATAATAATGTTGCTGAGGACAATTACACGGTTACCAAAGTCGCCTTTGGATTTATTTTCGCCGGTCAGTGTATTTAGCAGGGTCACAATTTCGCTGGCTAATCAGAGTATTTATCCGAAATCAGCAAATCCTCCAAAAACAAATCTTCTCAGAATTTTAACAGATCTCTTTCTAACAGAATCCTTCAAGATTAAACAACCAAATAAGAACAAATTTTTGAAAAATATGAAGAACACGAAGAACTGTCTTCGAATCTTCAAGTCTTTCTAGCCAAAAATCTTCAACCAAACAACCAGAACTTATCTCGAAAACCTGCAAATCTACAAACTAAAAACTCAGAAGATCAAAAACAACCAATTCTGATTCAACAAAAATTCCGAAAATTATATCAAACATAAAAAATATCGAAACCCTAATTTTCAGGTTTAAAATTTTCAAAAATTTCAAACACTTCCACCCGAATTCTGCAGATCACAATTCTGAACCGAGCTTCTTCAAGAGCCTAATGCTCTGATACCAATTGTACGTCCCCTGGTTCGTACGGATCGTCACAGAATCGTCAATCCAATCTAGAGTGCGGAATCCTCTAGATCAGAAAAGCACAGAAACGAGTAGAAAACTGAATTCCAATTAAACCGATCTTTATTGATTATCTATCAAACTGATTACAATCAATCAAGATTCCGAAAACACACAAAATTCATCCAAGACCATTGTCTCTCACGAATTCTCCCTCAAAAGCTGTTTTGGCTGATTAACCTAAACCCTAATGCAAAGCCTTGTTTATATAACACAAGGTTGCAACTTTAGGCTAGGGTTTCCTACATGGGCTATGGCCCAATTCGTCCCCCATCACCCTATCTGGGTTTGGTTTAGCCCAAACTCTATTATTTGACTAATATAAAGCTAAACCCGCTAACCGTGTATCGTTTTACTAATTACAAGATATCCATAGACCAAATCTAAGTTGTTGTCACAAATATGCACCAACAGCGAGCTTTTGTGATTGGATCTGGAGAAGCAAGGAACGACCCCAACATTGTGACGGGTAAGTTCCTACCGGATGACTACTTTGTTTCTGTACTGTTTGATTCTGGAGCCGATACTAGTTATGTGTCCATAGGGGTTAGTCAAATGCTTTAGCATACTACAACTCCTCTGAACTCCAAACACGTTGTTGAACTGACCAATGGTAAAAGCGTCGAGGCCACTCACATTATTAAAGGTTGTAAACTTGAATTATCCGGTCAAAGTTTTGTCATCAATCTCATCCCCCATTGTTCTTCGGAGTTTCGACGTTGTTATCAGGATGGATTGGTTATCCCAGCACCGAGCGGAAATACTCTGCCAAGATAAGATTGTCCGCATTCCTCGTTCTATGGGTGAACCCCTTACTATTCACGGTGACAAGAGTGGTGCTGTTGTAGGCATCATCTCGTTCTTAAAGGCCCAAAAGTGTTTGCGAAAGGGTCATACAACTATTTTAGCCCTCGTCACTGACACCTAAACCAAATAAAACAAGATCGAGGATATCCCCATTGTTCACGACTTTGCCGAGGTATTTATTGAGGAATTACCTGGTCTCCCACCTCATCGTCAAGTTGAATTCCAAATCGAGCTAACTCTTGGAGCGGCACCTATAGCTCGTACACTGTACAGACTATCCCCAACCGAACTGGAAGAGTTGTCCACACAATTCTAGGAGCTATTGGATAAGGGCTTTATTCATACTAGCTCATCCCCACCGTACAGACTATCCCCAACCGAACTGTTTGTCAAGAAGAAAGACGTTACTTTTCGAATGTTCATAGATTACCGGGAGCTCAACAAAGTGACTGTGAAGAAGCGTTACCCACTACAACGCGTTGATGATTTATTCGACCAGTTTCAAGGGTCGAGTTTCTATTCCAAGATTGATCTAAGATCGGGCTATCTGTCACGACCCCCGACCCACCCTGGCCGGAATCGGGAGTCGCGAACAGCCCAGTGGTACCGGTGATTATTTTAAAAACTATTGCAGCGGAAATTTCATCAGGATCGTGAGTTAGGAAAAATATCAGAGTTTAGAAAACACCGGATTTTATTTATTAAATAGATGGGATAAACCCATGTTTTACAACGGTAGCTTTAATAAAGATAAATTTAATTACATAAAACAATATTTCTTAATTTAATTTAATTAAAAAAATAAGCCACTTCTTGAAGCCTTTTAGTGCCATATCCATCTCTTACTCCAATCTACTGTAATTACCTGAAACGCGTTTTAAAAAGGTTTTGTCAGCGGGAAATACTGAGTGAATCATTCTATTTACATAAAATGATGCATAGTTATTAATTACAGCATAAGAGCGATTACAATGGCTTCTATCTTATTTTTATCTGGCGCTGTGCCACAATGGTGACATGTCACAATGGTGACGATGGTCATACCACTATTAGGTCAATGAACCTAAATAGTGATGATTATCCCTAGTAGGTCAATGAACCTAACTGGGAGAAAATTAGTAATGTGCACAATACCCCACTAGCCAGTGATTCAAGATATCCACGACTTAGTCCCTGTAATTATAACTTTTGAAAATAATTTGAGGTATTGTAAAATAGTTGATAAAAAGAGAATGACTCACATTATAAGCATGCGGACAGAGTTTAGTCTACAGATAAGCCTTGATATATTGCAGATTTCTACAGGCAGAGCTTAGCCTATTGATTAGCCTTGTAACCTAGTGCACATGAACTAGGTAGATAACTTAATACAGCATTTACGATAACTCACGAGATTAAAACCCTCACAACAAATGACAAAGTGCAATCACTTAAACATCCATCGGATTCACAACGAATGACAGAGTATTTCCCCGAGTTTGGGTGGTACTCAAACATCCTGTCGGAATCACGACTAATGACAAAGGATAGCGCTTAAACATCCGGTCGGATAGTTTCAATCGATCGGACATTGAATCGTAGCAGCACCCCGCTATACTAATTAGTGATTTGTGTGTGTTAATTGTGGTAAACAGAACGTAACTCAGTGCCTAAAACGAATTTCTTCGTCGAACGTACGCAGAATATCAAGTGCCAATGTGTGCTATTTATACCCAAAATTTGGCCAGGCTTGCGCACCGTAAGCCTAATCCCTTGCGGTGCGCAAGGGACACGAAATCACTATAGGTTTGCCACGGTTGGGTGTAGGCTTGCTGAGTTAACGAAATATTAAAATTCAATTTTGACAACGTTTTAGATGGATAATCGTAACTAGGGTTTTACCCCCCCTGAGTTTTAGGGGCCCTGATCCTGATTCTGATGATTCTGAAAATTTTAGGGTTTGTGCAAAATCACTTGGGTGTCTCAATTAGGGTTTCCTCTTGGTTAAATTAAAATAAGAAATAGTATTTTTAATGAGAGTTGTTATATCAGGGGTCCGGGTTTATACTTACGGAACGTTTTTAGGACGTTTTTGTGTGAGTCGTTACATTCTCCCCACCTTGTTTTAAATCTCGTCCTCGAGATTTGGGCTACGATAGTTCTTTTAGATTTATGTCATATTTTAGTTAATAAAAACAATATTTTGAAGGTAAATAACACAGAATTTAAAATATCAAATTTTGTGAATACTAGTTGTACCATAAGTAGGATTCAAAGGTTCAACTGAATTAGTTCAAGAAATTGATGACAAATGAATGAAATGATATAATTTCCAAAGTGACTAGGTTCAAGCCAAAAGATATATGATCAATGAATGTGAAGGATTTTTAGAATCAATAAAAATTCTTTGTCAAAAGAAAGCTTACTTGGATTGGCAACCGAGAAAGACTTAGAATTGACAGGTTCAAAAAGCATGAAAAATGATTTGTCAAATATTAAATTATGATATGAGAAAATCAATATGCTGAGATGAGTGAATTGTAAAGATACACCACAAGACAATAGAGTTAGTGTATTATTGTTTAGAGTTCCAAGTTGTTTTAATTGTGAAACAATGTAATAGTACACTATTAGTGACCATATTTTTCATACTATGTCCTAGAGATCAAAATATAATAAAAACAAATTGTTTTGGCATGACCAACCATTATATTATATTTGTAAAGCAAATGTAATATATATTATTTGTGTCTTTGTATGAACCGTATTTTATATATCGAATATAAATACTATGTAATATACATTATTTGTTACACATTTTACTATATGTAAATGGTCACCGCTTTTAAATAAATGTTATTTTAGTATTTTACTATACTATGTATAATAACTATGTAATATATATTACAAAACACTGTAATGAAGTTATTACATTTACAAAGTATTTTAGTATAATTATTTTATAAAATAAATTACTTTTATTTATAACGTTAAATAAAAATTAAAGGTGTAAAAATATTTATTGTACAAAAATATTTGTAAAATATTTTGTAAATATATAACACTTAATGGGTCGATTCTATGTGATTACTTATTTTTATTTTGAAATCATATAACGTTGTGAATGTATTTACAAATGTTGTAAATAAGTGAAAACGGGAATTATTCATATATATTACAATGTTCTCCTAATCCAACGTAGTTGATGACTACCATATTATTCTTATATGGTTACTTTCTTGCCAGAGCGTTATAGTACATAGTTACCACAAAACATGTAATACATAATTATTTGTATAAAATTTTTATTCGTCCCTCTAATTCTTGTATTGTTTTATGAAAATATGTCTTCTCCAAAGTATATATATTTTCATATATAATTAAAATTTACTAAATAAGTATGATGACTTAATTTATATATATATTAACTGGTCATTATCATGGTTGGATATTGGTTAGTGCTGCCTTGTTTAAGCATAGGTGGCCAGTCCATGCCTAACTAAGGCTAGGCTATTCAATATCTGCCCCTGATAATAACCCTAGTATTTTAAAATAATAATACTATTACTATTAATATTTTATTACTAATAATAAAACTAATATTAATTTATCAATAACTTAAACATAAATTTAAATGAGAGTATACCTCAAATAAAATATAAATTCTTCACCTCAATGGTTTAATAAGAATATAGTAATACTATTTTGTAAATTAGGTAATCACTTATGTAAGTTTCCATATATAATTAATTTTATATAATGTTTTTCTATTGAAGATTGTTAAAGCAATAATTATCATGAAAGGCTAGATAGATGTTGTAAGAATTATTAAGAGATACACTGAAATATGACAAGAATTTGTGTATCATTATCTTTACATACGATTTGTGTTAAGATGGCTTTTATAAATATATAAATAATTAAATCCGTATATGATATATATAAACGAGATTAGTGCAAGTTTTAAATTTTGTGAAAACGTCAGTACAAAGTGATCGTGATCAAAGAAATGATTCAATGGAGTCGAAGATTTAAACAAGCTTATTATGGTTCAAAACAAATGAAGTGCTTGTTGGGACAATTTTGAATATGATAGCTTCCATCCATCATATGGGATCTTGAAATGAATATGTAATGTGAGCAAGTCAAATAATTTTAAACTTGATTAAAACAAAACAATTTTTAATAAGAAAGTTCGGACATGGTCACAATAGAAACTATGTATGTCAAAGAAAATTAAATTTTTCAAGAAATTTATTGACTCGATATCAAAGAGTTATCGTTTTGCAACAGTGCGGTTCACCTTGCAAAAAGTGGAATGATATTTGAGTTTTGATAAAATAACAAATCGGAATGAAGCCCTCCAGTGGTCTTCATAAAGCAAGCGAATCACATGCACAACAAATAATGCATGTGTAACGTGTGGATTTACCAAGAAATGAAACAGATCAATATTTGCTATTATGAAAGAAATCCTTATAGTATGATGACCATTAGAGGAAGTAGAAACACGAAAGTCAACTCCTTATGTGCAGAAGTCAGAATTTTTTTTTTCTTTAACGAAAGAAATTTAAGAGCTTTATCTGGAATTTCGGGTGATAACCGTTGTTAAGTGACATTACCAGGAAATGTCGAATAAAATAAAATAGGGAATTTGCAAAGGTATGTGACTCCTTTTGCAGTGATAATAATTATGACTCTGATTAGACTGTGCACCAATGATTGTGAAATCTTGTTACAACGTACCTCAGCGAGATTTATGTCGGTTGTAGGATCATATGGCAAAGTGCTTCTTTTTTATTAGTAGTTCTTCTACTGACAGAATTAGCATTGGTGTCATTGTGCCTCATTTATATTTTCCAAAGGTCTTGCCTTGGAAGTCGTATGTGATATACTTCAACTTCTGTGGAATTATAATTAAATTTTCATGTGTTTTCTTGTACATTATCACAACTTTACATGCTTATTACTTGCGTTAATAGTTTATGGTAACGCGTTAGAAATTCTTTATACTTTTGTTAGCGTCCCAACTTAAAGGGTTGTTATTGTATAAGTTACGAGGTAGATAATCAAACGAAATAATGTTTGATATCGGAAAAGAGATTCCTAATAAAGAAATCTAGACACATATGCTTGTGCTTTATTCCTATTTTGCTTTTGGAATTCCTTATAGATATACATATCTATATAATCATATATTTCACATGCTGAAATAAACATACCATCTATCAGATCAATGTATTTAACAGATTCATATTTCCAAAAACCAGTCAAATATTTAGTCATGATACTATTTAGGGAAAACTTTGTCATTTGTTTGACATATTATATACCCCGTCATATCCGGTTCTCGCCGGAGAGGTAATCCCAGTATATCCGGACAAACTGGAGAGTCTACTATACCCAGTCTTTCCGGAGAAAATTTCCTATTTCCCATAAATAATATCTTTTCAAGATTCTAAAAGTGCCTTTTTAATTAGGGCTTTTATCCAGAATCAAGGAAATTTGTATTCCCATAACAGATCTTTTTCTAGACCAATTAATAAGCAATAATTACTATTAATTCTTGCTTATTTATCATATCTTGCAATATTCTAATTATCATTCTTATGGTATATCATAATTTATTCACATAAGTACTTAGCCTATCTCGAAGCTGATACTTAAGGCATCTTTTCTTAAGTTCAAGTCTAAATACTATCCTGTGTGCTACCAGTTAACAGCAATCTCCTAACTCTTTTATATATGCTTAGGTATTATTATCACAACACCTATTGGCTTTAAGCAGTGGCTCTGATACCACCTTCTGTCACGACCCCCGACCCACCCTGGACGGAATCGGGAGTCGCGAACAGCCCAGTGGTACCGGTGATTATTTTAAAAACTATTGCAGCGGAAATTTCATCAGGATCGTGAGTTAGGAAAAATATCAGAGTTTAGAAAACACCGGATTTTATTTATTAAATAGATGGGATAAACCCATGTTTTACAACGGTAGCTTTAATAAAGATAAATTTAATTACATAAAACAATATTTCTTAATTTAATTTAATTAAAAAAATAAGCCACTTCTTGAAGCCTTTTAGTGCCATATCCATCTCTTACTCCAATCTACTGTAATTACCTGAAACGCGTTTTAAAAAGGTTTTGTCAGCGGGAAATACTGAGTGAATCATTCTATTTACATAAAATGATGCCTAATTATTAATTACAGCATAAGAGCGATTACAATGGCTTCTATCTTATTTTTATCTGGCGCTGTGCCACAATGGTGACATGTCACAATGGTGACGATGGTCATACCACTATTAGGTCAATGAACCTAAATAGTGATGATTATCCCTAGTAGGTCAATAAACCTAACTGGGAGAAAATTAGTAATGTGCACAATACCCCACTAGCCAGTGATTCAAGATATCCACGACTTAGTCCCTGTAATTATAACTTTTGAAAATAATTTGAGGTATTGTAAAATAGTTGATAAAAAGAGAATGACTCACATTATAAGCATGCAGACAGAGTTTAGTCTACAGATAAGCCTTGATATATTGCAGATTTCTACAGGCAGAGCTTAGCCTATTGATTAGCCTTGTAACCTAGTGCACATGAACTAGGTAGATAACTTAATACAGCATTTACGATAACTCACGAGATTAAAACCCTCACAACGAATGACAAAGTGCAATCACTTAAACATCCATCGGATTCACAATGAATGACAGAGTATTTCCCCGAGTTTGGGTGGTACTCAAACATCCTGCCGGAATCACGACTAATGACAAAGGATAGCGCTTAAACATCCGGTCGGATAGTTTCAATCGATCGGACATTGAATCGTAGCAGCACCCCGCTATACTAATTAGTGATTTGTGTGTGTTAATTATGGTAAACAGAACGTAACTCAGTGCCTAAAACGAATTTCTTCGTCGAACGTACGCAGAATATCAAGTGCCAATGTCTACTATTTATACCCAAAATTTGGCCAGGCTTGCGCACCGTAAGCCTAATCCCTTGCGGTGCGCAAGGGACACGAAATCACTATAGGTTTGCCACGGTTGGGTGTAGGCTTGCTGAGTCAACGAAATATTAAAATTCAATTTTGACAACGTTTTAGATGGATAATAGTAACTAGGGTTTTACCCCCCCTGAGTTTTAGGGGCCCTGATCCTGATTCTGATGATTCTGAAAATTTTAGGGTTTGTGC
Organism: Helianthus tuberosus; assembly: GCA_030545235.1. Classification (NCBI taxonomy): domain Eukaryota; kingdom Viridiplantae; phylum Streptophyta; class Magnoliopsida; order Asterales; family Asteraceae; genus Helianthus; species Helianthus tuberosus. Next base: position 28,121 of record JARYGA010006277.1, read on the forward strand.
AAAATCACTTGGGTGTCTCAATTAGGGTTTCCTCTTGGTTAAATTAAAATAAGAAATAGTATTTTTAATGAGAGTTGTTATATCAGGGGTCCGGGTTTATACTTACGGAACGTTTTTAGGACGTTTTTGTGTGAGTCGTTACACTATCATTAGTTGAGAGTCCGAGGCGAAGACATCTCTAAAACAACATTCTGGACCCGTTACGGACACTACGAGTTCCTTGTTATGCCATTTGGTTTGACAAATACACCTGCGGTTTTCGTGGATCTCATGAACCGATCGTGCAAACCTTACCTTGAAAAGTTCGTTATCGTTTTCATCTACGACATCCTGATCTACTCTAAGAGTCACGAGGAACACAAGCAACACCTACGTCTTATTCTATAGCTTCTACGAAATGAACAACTCTATGCTAAGTTCTCGAAATGCGACTTTTGGCTTCATGAAGTCCATTTCCTTGGCCATGTGGTCAATGAAGCTGGGATTCATGTTGATCCAGCTAAGATTAACTTTATCAAGAATTGGCCCACACCCCGAACTCCAGCTGAAATCCGTCAATTTTTGGGTTTGGCGGGTTACTATCGCCGATTCATTGAAGGTTTCTCAAAGATTGCACAACCCCTTACCACTTTAACTCAGTAGTTGAAGGTAATGCTTTGTAGTGCACCCATTCTTTTGTTACTAGAAGGCACAGACAACTTCGTTGTCTACCATGACGCGTCCATCCAAGGACTCGGTTGTGGGTTGATGCAATGTGAGAAGGGCATTGCTTATGCGTCACGCCAACTCAAAGTTTATGAAAGGAACTACACTACCCACGATCTAGAACTGGGAGCTGTAGTTTTCGCACTCAAGATATGGAGACACTACTTGTACGGTACCAAGTGCACAATTTACACCGATCACAAGAGTCTCCAACACATAATTGATCAGAACGAGTGTGCGATCAAATATCACCTGGGCAAGGCAAATGTTGTAGCCGATGCCCTCAGCCGAAAGGAAACTAAACCAAAACATGTTCATGCGTTGCAACTAACCATTAATTCAAACCTCCCCGAACAAATCCGAAACGCACAATTCGAAGCTCGGAAAAAGGAGAACCTCCCAGCTGAGTCCATGCAGGGCATGGAAAAGCAACTCGAACTCAAAGAAGATGTCATCCACTACTTCATGGAATGTGCATGGGTTCCATCCTATGGGAACCTACGAGAGCTTGTGATGGATGAGGCACACAAGTCTCTCTACTCGGTACATCATGGTTCCAACACGATGTATCATGATCTCAAAGTCTTGTACTGGTGGCCTAACATGAAAGCGAACAATGCAACGAATGTTAGTAAATGCATGACCTGCGCTAGGGTCAAGATTGAATACCAAAATCCATCAGGAATGCTACAACAACCAGAGATACCAACGTGGAAATGGGAGCAAATCTCCATGGATTTTGTCACCGATTTACCCCGATCCCAAAGAGGGAACGACACTATCTGGGTGATTGTACACTTGACTAAATCTGCGCACTTCCTAACGATCAAAGAAACTGACAAGTTTTTGACACTTGCAAGCATCTATTTGAAGGAAGTAGTTGCTAGGCACAGAGTGCCATCCTCCATCATCTCTGATCGTGACCCGCGTTTTGCATCTGATTTGTGGCAAGCGATGCGCAAATCCTTTGGCTCGCGTCTAGACATGATCACTGCTTATCACCCGCAAGCGGATGGTCAAACTGAACGTACCATCCAAACCCTTGAAGACATGCTGCAAGCATGTGTTATTGACTTTGGTAACGGCTGGGAACGATACATGCCTTTGGTGTAATTCTCATACAACAAGAGTTACCACACCAGCATTAAGGCTGCTTAGATCGAGGCATTGTACGGACGAAAATACCGATCACCTTTAAGTTGGGCTGAAGTTGGCGATAGCCAAATCACTGGCCCAAAACTCGTACTCAACACAATGGAAAAGATTGCCCAGATTAGGCAACGAATGGTGGCAGCTCGTGACCGTCATAAGAGCTACGCTGATAAGGGTAGAAAACCCTTGGCATTCCAGGTTGGAGACCGAGTTTTGCTGAAAGTCTCACCTTGGAAAGGGTGCTTCATTTTGGCAAACAGGGAAAACTTAATCCACGTTATGTCGGATCCTTTAAAATCACTGAGAAAATCGGCACAGTGGCGTAAAGATTGAACTTGCCGGAAGAGCTCAGTGGTGTACACAACGTTTTCCACGTGTCAAATCTGAAGAAATGTCTGTCAGATAAGACTCTCATTGTTCCTTTCAAGGAACTTATGATCGATGACCAGCTACGTTTTGTCAAAGAACCGATGGAGATCATGGACCGGGAAGTCAAAACTCTTAAACAATGCAAGATACCTATAGTTCGAGTTCGTTGGAACTCACGTCATGGTCCAGAGTTTACCTGGGAATGAGAAGACCAAATGATGCGCAAGTATCCTCAGTTGTTTAAGAAAGATCCGTCCGGTACTGAAGCTACTACTGAATTTTGGGACGAAATTCCAAACCAACATGGGGATGATGTGACACCCCTCGAAAACGCTCAACAACACTAGCTTCCTCAGTGACTGCATGCTAAATTTCGGGATGAAATTTCTTTTAACTTGGGGATGATGTGACAACCCAAAATTTCAAGGTCTTTTCCTACGTATCACTTTCTTTCATGTTCTATCTTACGTTGTAACTATGTGTTCGTTATATGGATTTAATAAATTTGATTATACTTGATTTCTAGGTGATTAAATGAAAATTATTAAATGTTAAATGGTTATGCTTTACCGTAATTAGCCACACACTACCCCGAGTCGCTCACTTCTTTTATGGGCCGGACAGCCTTCCTCCATACTTGTTGATTTTTGGCCTCCTATCCCGAGCCTAAAACAGAGCCCAAGACTGGGCCCGGCTCACCCCATGGAACGCATACACACGCGATTTTGTGTGTGGCTCCCATAATTTTGCAAAACACACCAACTATCAAACCCTAGCATTCATCTCCCTCCCACTCGTGAGATCGACAACAGTCTCCTCCCATTTGAAGCTTTCTCTCTTTCTAGCACACTCTCATTCTCATTCCATCTCTCGGTTAGTATGTTGATCATTGTTTTGATTGAGTTTCCTTGTTGATTTCAGCCATGAGTATATGTGTATATATTATATGTATATGATTAAAGAATGGTGTAGGGTTTTTTCACACATTGATATGAATCTGATTAACTGAATTGAATGATGATTGATGATTAGTGTTGTTTGATGATAAGGGTTCTGATGGCTCATGATGATTTTGCATGATGATAGGTTTTTTATGACTTTGTGTTGTATGATGTTAATTGATTGTTGGTAATGGTTGATTTATGATTTATGGTTCATGTAGATGATAAGATTTGATGATATATGTGATATGTTATTTATAGACCCGATGCACGGTTACTGTTAATGTTGTTCATAATTGTGTTTATGTGAATCAATAAAAATGTTGTTGATTATGTTAGTTTTGATGAACGGCTACAATTAGGGTTTGTATGAAGGTGAATAATAGTTGAAAAATTGTGCTATTTGATCTGATTCGAATATGATTATAATGTTAACTGTTGTTACGGAACAGCCGGTGACAAGGGTTATGTGACTTTAAATGTTTTCGAGGTTCCGACTGAGGTTGCGAGTCGAAATCTCCGTGGTTCCGACACAAAGCTTGACTTCACACATCAAAGGACTCGAGACCTGCCGGTTGCGAGTCGAGACCAGACCGGTTCTGACTCAAAGCCTGACTCGAAACCTTGAGGTTTAGACTAATTTTGTAACTCGAGACCTCTAGGTTGCGAGTCAAGATCTCTTGGTCTCGACTGATCTCCCACTCGCAACGTACATTCATCTGGGTCGTACACTGGTTACTTTTCCCACTTTAGGCTTTCGTTATAAATTTAAATAAGGCCCACATACTCTACGAGTTACATGATAGTTTAACTTACATGCTCTACATGTTACGTGATGGTTCAACTTGCATGTTACTTTATATATACGTGGACTATTGGTGCACAACACAAATAACAATGGTAACCATAATAGGGCGTGGTTGACCATACTATCTCAAGCAATTTAATCTGCCGAGCTAAGCTAAGGTGAGTTCACACATTTTACTAAAAGCATGTATTCCCGGTGGTTGGGAACGGACAACACTTTCCCTGGTTTGGGATTGCCTAGTATTCCTAGTTTGGAATACTTTTAATTTACTATTTATATTTCATGTCCTTAGCGGACTAAAAAAAACTCTATCTAAAAGTCCCTACACATTTTATACCGATTAATCGTCGGGGCCTGGTGAACGGAATACTAGTTATTAGCGCTATTAGGTCTAATAAGCCTCACATCGTGCCGCAGAGGACGGGAGTGAACTATTATGCCTGGGCACAGGGTCAATGATGATAGACATTGACTCGGGGCACCAACAACTATTCCATTAGTTTCGGTATAGCACAATTTAGTAGCATAAAGATGGGGTAACTCCCCATGACATGTTTTATAAAACAAAGTAACTTAACAACCTACGTTTTTTAAACAACTTTGATAAACTGCGAACTCGCCAACTTTATGTTGACACACTACTATATGCTTTGCAGGTCATTGGGTACATTGCAGGAGCTTGCACAGGGGAGTGTCGTTGTGGCAGAGAACCACTGTTGGGTTCTTATTAAACATTGATGAACTTTAAACTATTATTTGGGTTTTCAGACTTAATGACTCCGCTGTTAACTTAGACTTTGTTTTGAACACCTAGTCACTAATCGTATTGATGGTGGTGGGTTTTTGTTTACTTTAATTAGTTGTTCAATATGATTGGTGGAATGATCCTGGTCAGTTACACGCTTCGCGGTAATACTCCACATGTGGAATTTGAGGGTGTGACACTTTGTCTTAAACTACCATAGTTCAATATAAATTATATTAATATGTCTTGCAAGTTATACACGAACATATATCATTAAATTCATTGGCAAGATATGTCTCGTGTACAGGGAGAAGATAGTGTAATGGGTCAAACATATAATTTCTATACCCTTAAGGTACGAAAGATATGGGTTCATATTTTACTAACCCATCAACAAGTAAGGTTAGTTTTGTAAATGCAGGGATTATAACAAAACACATTCATGGATTATGGTATCTGCTTACAAGAGGATGCAATTAAAGTTTCACATGAAGATTATACATCAACGTTCATTGAAGGATTGTACATCAAGAGATCAAGCGACAAATTTCTTACCACGGGGAAACGATACGCGCTGCACTCTTTTTCCCTTAGCTATGGTTTTGTCCCACTGGGTTTTCCTGATAACGTTTTTAACGAGGTAGCACCTCCAATCGTTTCAAATTGATAACCAAGGGGGAGTGTTATAATTATATTATTATGGTTATTAACACAAAAAATAGATTAGCTTATTCTTCAAGTTATCTACTCATATATATACCCCTATTTTATCTCTATGTAAAATATCTCATTCAATAAAAATATTATAGGTTTTCTTTCTATTATTCTTCTCTTGTAATTGTGCTATTAGGCTAGTTTCACAACATATTTTATAATCCATAAAAATTGGATTTTTTGACATGGCGCATGCATAGAGGTTGTATACTTGCCCTTAAGGCTTAAACTACGAAGTAAAGTTAATTATACTATGAAAATGCACATGGCGACAAAGCCTTTATACTTCTCTCTCATCTGAGGTAAGTTCATCATTATACAAACAAAATATGAAATACTCTACTTCTCAATAGATTAGCGAGAGGCATAAACGCTAACCAAAAGCGTTTGTAATTTAGAGGTATTAAATTATGTATATAATGAGTTTTTTTTTTCAAATAGCTGAGGTTAGGGTTGTAAACGAACCGAACGAACACGAACAAGGCCTTGTTCGTGTTCGTTCGTTAAGAAAATAAATGTGTTCACGAACGGTTCATGAACACTTACCGAACGAGATTTTATGTTCGTGTTCGTTCATTAAGGAAATGAGCGTGTTCGCGAACGGTTCACGAACACAAATAAATTTGACGAATGCGACAAAGGATAAAGATAAATGGCCCAGAGAGTAGCACTCGAACTTGAATCCCTTATTGTGGAACGGAGGTCGATTGTATTCGTGGATGTAAATAATGAGAAATGAAAGGGAAATGATGCATAAACAAGGTGAAAGTGGGTTTTCTAGTTTAATTGTTAGGGAAATAAAATAAATAAAAGTTTAATAATATAAAAAGTACAAATAAAATATAAGAAGGTACAAAGATCTTCAATTAAAACACAAACATACGAACATAAACGAACGCAAATCAACGAATGTTCATGAACACGTTCACGAACACCTTACCAAACGTTCACGAACACAATCGAACGAACGAGACCACTGTTCATGTTCGTTCATTTAACTAATCGAACGAAATTTCTTGTTCATGTGCGTTCGTTTATTAAACGAACGAACATAAACGAACTTCCCGCCGAACGGTTCACGAACTGTTCGCTGAACGTTCGGTTCGTTTACAGCCCTAGCTGAGGTTAAAAGTGTTGCTTTCACTAAAACAAACATCTCCTTGGTTGGTTTAATTTGAATTGATGCATATTTTCAGGGTCGTCACCGAAATGTTCAAAAATTTTTAGGCCCTGTGGGAACAGAAAATACGGACCCATTAAATATAAATTTTTAAAATATATATATATATATATATATATATATATATATCTATATGCAAAATTTAAATATATGAAAATGAATTAATGTCATTTGAATCAACACCAATCATTTAATGTAACTTGAAAAACTTAGGCAACTAATGTCATTTGCATTTAATAAATAGATAAGAAAGAAAAAGAGAAACAAAACTAAGGACGCAGGGATTAGAACATGTGTCTTCTTATTTTTAAAGTGACTTTCAAACCATCAAACCAAGTATTTCAGGATGGTATTTTTCCGAATCATTATATATATATATTTGAACTTTACAGCGTAAAACTAATAAAAAAATAAAAAAAATCGGTCCCCCGATGGGTTTGGCCCTTGAGCCGTCGCCCATCCCGCACACCCTTCGGGTCGGCCCTACATATTTCCATATTTGACACCTTTAATACTTAATTAAAATATAAAGCATATTAGAAAAATTAATTAATAATAATCATAACATATAAAATTATAAAAGTAAACTAAATAATAATAATGATAAAAAATACTAATGACAATAATACTCGTTGAGCAATCGCTACAAGGTAGGCTTGTGAAACGATTTTCTTCAACTTCGCCTAATTGCTCTGAATCGATCAAATGTGGTTAACCTCGACCAAAATCAAATCTAGTTGGTAAAATTGGACCGGGTTTGATTTGAAAAATAACATAAAACAAAATTCCTATGTTTATCATATCAAAAAAATAATAAATATCGTTTGTCAAGGAATCCAGTATCAATTTTTGAAATAATTTACTGTTTGAACATATATTTTTTTACTTATATTTATACTAGGTTATTCTCTGTGAATTTCACGGGGTTGATCTATTTAAATTATGTGTGCAACAAATGTAAAATAAAAATACTACCAAAACTTCTCGGGAATCAAAAATTAATTTATATTAATCTAATTATGTCGTTAGATAAAATAAAAAGAAATGTTTTCAAACGTTGTAATGTTTTATAATTGTTTTGAATTAATAGTTGTAGTTCAGGTAAATTTTAACTTAATTGACACAATTTGTAAAAAAAAAAAAAAAAACATGTATTAAACAATATTTATTGACATAGTAAACGACTCCATAAAAATATTTAAGAGTAAACTACCATTTTGGTCCTTAAGGTTTGGTCACTTTTGCCAATTTAGTTCAAAACTCAAACCTTTTGAATCTGGGTACCTGTGGTTTCACTTTTATTGCCGTTTTGGTCCAAAAGTGAAATCAGCTCATATTTGTCTAATAAAATCCTGTTATTTTGTCCTTTTTCTTAGGGGCAAAATAGTCATTATAATTTTATTATAACACATTATTAATTAAATTAATCAAATTAAATAACCCTTTGACCTCATAAAAGCAAAGACTTATCATCTTCATCTTCCACCAAACCCAAACCCTAATCCATCATCTTCTCCAAACCACATTCTCCTGCAAGTGTGTTGATCGACAATGGCGGTAATCATATAATCACAACAGCAATCACGCATTACAGATCTTGCACATCAACCACTTAATCGTTAAAACTAAGTTCATCAAACTAACATTTTTAACTTACAATTCCATAACCAATTTCCAACCCTAACTTAACAAAACAACCAATCAACCACTAATTCACTTCAACATCAATCAAGCAAGCTAACCTCATAATCACAACATCAACCACACATTACAGATCTCACATATCAGTCAACCAACAAACACATCCCAAACACACACTCAGCCTTCAAACAAACCTTCACAACAACAACAACAAGAATAAACAATTAACTGTCACAAAACACAATTAAACGTAAATATACCAACTCACGCTACTCATCAAAGAACTCCGGCTCTGTTTCCTTCGAAACCTTAGCACGCTTGGTTTTCCGTGCAGGCTTTTCAACCTCCTTAGTTTCCTTAATCTCCTATTGCGGCGGTTCAACGGTGGCGGTTACCGCGGAGGAGGTGGCGGCTCTTTCATCCTTACGGTTAGCTTTTCGCTTGGTTCCCATCTTCATCGGAGGTTTGAGCGTAGATGCCATGCTAAAGAGTTAGGGTTTGCGGAGAGACTGGTAGATTCGGTTTAAGATTTTAATGGTGTGATATTTTTATAAGATTTGAAAGAGATGATGAATTTTATTTGAGGAAAGAGGGGCACCCACATTATCTATCTTCCGTGAGGAGGAGGAGAAGGAGGAGGAGGAGGGATTTTGGTAGTGGCTATTATCTATCGCGGGAACCACCATTGTTGATCAGTACATGATTGCAGGAGAATGGGGTTTGGAGAAGATGATGGATTAGGGTTTGGGTTTGGGGGAAGATGAAGATGATAAGTCTGTGCTTTTATGAGGTCAAAGGGTTATTTAATTTTATTAATTTAATTAATAATGTGTTATACGAGTGAATTTCAAATTTTGTCCTTTATCTTTATAGTGAATTTCAGGCGGTGTCCTTTATCTTTTAAATTGACGAGTCTTGTACTTAATGTTTTAAAATCATGCACGTTATGTCCTTTATCCTTAACCTAGTTAAAATTTTCTGTTAAATCTGGTCATGTGGCTTGCACATGAGGGTATTATTGTCATTTCACTTTTCAGGGACTAGTTGTCTAAATAAATTAAATACTTAACCATTAAAAAATTAAAAATTTTATCTCTCACCTCTCTCTCTCCCATTTACCACACCATCTACCATCACCACCACCATCCACCTCATATCACCTGCTGCCATCACCACCACCACCCACTACACACCAACATTCGCCAAAAGTAGCCGGTGGAGCGTTCACTAATAGAATTCAACTTCAAATCTCAACGCTAGAATTTTTATAGTAATAGATGCTAACATATTACAACTAACTAAAATATATTTAAGTTCAAATTTCAAACCCTTTGATTTTACACTAACAAAATTTAACAAACTACAACTAACTAAAACAGAATTAAGTTCAAATCTCAACCCTAGAAATTTACAGTAACAGATAATAACAAATTGCAACTAATTAAACAGAATTCAACTTCAAATCACAACCCTAAAACTTCACAGGAACAGAAAATAACAAGTTACAACTAACTAAAACAAAACTCAAGTTCAAAATTTCAAAAAACAACTGTTTTGAGCTTTTACCATATCTGTACAGAGTATGAACTCAAAAACCTATAAATCACTAACTAAACTCCAACTAAACAGAATTCAAGCTCAATAACAACAAACTAAACGCATTCATCAAACACAAACGATCAACAACAACTATGAAATCGATAAACGACTAATTGAAGGAGATCTATTACCTGAGACTGAAGCAGCATTCGCTTCACTCGTTCGTCAACTACATGAAGATTTAGATGAAATAACATCAATCTAGGGTTAATGTTTCTAGTGAGAAAGAGAGAGGGGAGAGAGAGTCAGTTATTGCGTTGTATGATGCACTAATAATAGAAAATTTAATAGAAAAATGGTGACGTTGAATCAGATGATTAAACAAAAGCTAAAAGGAAGATTAAACAAGCGTTTTTCCTTCTAGAAAACTATATTTGATGTTAAGTATTCAACTGACGCAGATTATTGTGTAACAGAGTGACAGTGGGTGGTGGTGGTGATGGTGGTAGCAGGTGATGTGAAGTGGATGGTGGTGGTGGTGGTAGATGGTGGATGTTGGTGGTAAATGGGAGAGAGAGAGAGGTGAGAGATAAAAATTTTAATTTTTTTAGTTGTTAGGTATTTTATTTATTTACACAACTAGCCCTGAAAAGTGAAATGACAATAATACCATCATGTACAAGTCACATGACCAGATTTAAAAGAAAAATCTAAATGGGTTAGGGCTAAAGAACATAACGTGCAAGATTTTAAAAAATCTGAAATTCACAATAAAGATAAAGGACAAAACTTGAAATTCACTCTGTGTTATAATAAAATTATAATGATCATTTTGCTCGTGAGGAAAAAGACAAAATAACAGGATTTTATTAGACAAATATGAGCTGATTTCACTTTTGGACCAAAATGGCAATAAAAGTGAAACCACATGGACCCAAATTCAAAAGGTTTGAGTTTTGGACTAAAGTGGCAAAAGTGACCAAATTTCAGGGACCAAAATGGCAGTTTACACAATACTTAAAGAAACATATGTAGTATAAACAAACAATTTGTATTATAAAATAAAGTTCTAAGTGGTTGTGTTCTCCTTAATCAATATGTAAAAAAATGTTTTGAAGTTCATCTATATCTATATCTCTAATAAAGCAAACCATTGGGGGACAAATGTCACCCAATGGTTGAAGCCAACTAAGCAGCCACATAGGCAATGATGTGGCATATGTCAAATAATTGGACAAGTGGCATTCCTCATAGGCCAGGATTGGAGAACTTCTATTATACGTTTTCTTTCTCATTCTCTCTCATCTCTCATCATTCAATTCCTTTACCCCCTCTCTCTCTCAATCTTCAATCGCCATCTAAATGAAACCTTAGATCAAAATTCGTCTGCCTCTTTATCACTCTCAATCCTGTCCGACAACCTTCAATCGATCTTCAAGACGCAATACTCTACCATTGACGGTAATGTTTGATTCCGTTCATCATCTTATTGTTCGATTCAGTTTGAATGGTTTGCTGTACTTTGTACTTTGATTAACAGGGGCAAGATCGATGGACGATGTACTACCGTAACTGATGCTAGGTTTTGTTCATCATTCCCGATTTTGTTTATACAATCTGTTTTGGTATGGATATTCTTACTTAATTTTGTTCGATTCATATGTTAAATGGTTTCTTATATGGTTTGGATCCGTATCAAGATTTGCTCCCTATCACCTTCTTCGTTCTGATTTCAACCCAAATAGCAGGTACCCATCTTTAATTTCGGTAAATTGGTTACAGTTTTTCCTTCAATAATGTTTTCTTTCATTTTGTAAGGCTCTAGCCGAGATGTTTATGTCTTTTAATTTGTTTTCACATGGCAAGTGGTTTTGTTTGTGTTTAACCTGAGATGATTTTGAGATTATAGGTTGTGTGTGTAGATTGTTGACATTTCTGAACCTCAGAGTTTATATATGATGATGAGTTTCATTGATTTTGTTCCTATTTTAGTCGATTTGTTGACGGATGAAGCAATGGTCGGTCAATTTGTAGACTTATGGTATTGTAGCCGAGATGATAAGTTGTTTGACTTTCTTTCAACATGGTAGCTGTGATTTTCTATTTTCGGCCTCATACTATGGCGATTCTGATTTGTTTGTGGTGGTGGCAGCGTTGATGTGGTCGCCGGACTGATTATTCACCGGTGATTCTTTATCGGCTTTTTATTACAAGTTCGTGTGTTATTCTTTGTGTTTGGCGGTTGTCATTGGCGGCTGTTAGGTGTTTGACATGTTCATGTCAAACGCTTTCAACTGTTTTGTTGGGCATTTTGGTAATTTACTAGTGGTGGTCTTGTTGGTTACTCCGCATACATAGTTGATTTCTTTGGTTCCCTACAACGGTGAAGCTTGTGGTATTGTCACCGGTTTGCCGGTGGGGGGATTTTTCATCATTTAGGATTTGTGATATAGGCTATGATGAGTCAATATATTTGATTTTAAAGTTGATGAGAATATCGCCTTGGCATGGTAGGGTTGAAGGATGGCAGGTCATTACCTGCAACCTTCCCTGCAGCCATGATGGTATCCTTCTTTTCTAGACTCTGAGCCTGTAGGTAGCATATTTACCATAACGAATCTATCTGTTCATGCCATAGATATGTGGACAGCGGCGGAGATAAGTTAGATTTAATTAAGCGTTTCTTGATTCTACCGAGTTTTGCACGGTATGTTCGTTGTTTGATTATAAAAAACGCAGATTTGGAGGATCGACGGAGATTTGTGCAGGCATATTTCAGCTCTGCAGGTTAGAAGCAAAGTTTTTTATTGATTTACACGCGTTTTATATCAGACAAGAAGGCAAAAGCAGTGTTTTCAGACCCGAACTGGCCAGTCGAACCGGGACCGGGAATTTAAGGGGTCGAACTGGATTTTGAATAAAAAAAATCATTTTACCTTTTCTATTTTTATATTATTTAGGATATCATCAGGTTCTCACATCCGGTCCAACCAGTGGACCATTAAGGATTCGACATCCAGTCATAAATCATTTTACCTTTTCTATTTTTATATTATTCGACAGCTTTTTCTCACCTTCTAATGAATCTATAATAAGTTCTTTAGCTTCCAAAAAAGGGATTTTATACTGCTTAGAAGCAGTCAAGTATTACAATGATCAAATCATAAACACCATTGATGAGGTTGGTAATTATATTATCTTGATATCAAAATCTTACCTTTGCTTCACACTGCTTTCAGTATCTATATAAAATATGTATGTATATTTTTTGTAGGAACTTCAAGTGATATTCAAGGTAGTGAACATCAACTCTGGACTAATTTTCACCAAAGATGCAACTCTTTTCGATTTTCTGAATCGAGTAAGAGACGAAGAGGTGCTACTTCAATCATTAGGGCTATGGGAAGTCCCTCATCCGTGGCTAAATCTCTTCGCGCCGAGATCAAGAATATCGGATTTTAATCAAGGTGTTTTGGTTGATATTATTTCGAAAGAAAGCTTGACTACAGGACCATTTCTTATCTACCCAATTAACCGAAAAGGGTAATTGTAATATAAGCATCTTTAATTATCTCTTAACTGTTATGTGTTAGTTTTATAGCTAAGTTAAAACTTCTTGAAAATTTTCAGGTGGGATGCTAGAATGTCAGTTTCTATACCAGAAGAAGATGAAGATATGTTCTACACCGTCGCGCTCCTGAACTCTGCTGTACCCGCCGTTAGGGCTGTAAACGAACCGAACGAACACGAACAAGGCCTTGTTCGTGTTCGTTCGTTAAGGAAATAAATGCGTTCATTAAGGAAATGAGCGTGTTCGCGAACGGTTCACGAACACAAACGAACACAAATAAATTTGGCGAACGCGACGAATAATAAAGATAGATGGCCTAGAGAGTAGCACTTGAACTTGAATCCCTTATTGTGGAACGGATGTCGATTGTATTCGTGGATGTAAATAATGAGAAATGAAGGGAAATGATGCATAAACAAGGTAAAAGTGGGTTTCCTAGTTTAATTGTTAGGGAAATAAAATAAATAAAAGTTTTATAATATAAAAACTACAAATAAAATGTAAGAAAGCACAAAGATCTTCAATTAAAACACAAACACACGAACATAAACGAACGCAAATCAACGAATGTTCACGAACACCTTACCGAACGTTCACGAACACAATCGAACGAACGAGACCTCTGTTCATGTTCGTTCATTTAACTAGTCGAACGAAATTTCTTGTTCATGTTCATTTGTTTATTAAACGAACGAACATAAACGAACTTCCCGCCGAACGGTTCACGAACTGTTCGCTGAACGTTCGGTTCGTTTACAGCCCTACCCGCCGTTGATCCAAGTGTTATCGACAAACAAAATAATAGGATCTTAGAATTTTGTGACAATGCTAGGATTAACATCAAACAGTACTTACCACATTACACAAAGAAAGTAGACTGGATGAAGCATTTTGGCGCGAAATGGAGTGTGTTTAAGGAGATGAAAGATAGGTTTGATCCAAAAATGATATTATCTCCGAGACAGAATTTTTAACTCATAAGTTTTTCTTTGTTTAACTGCTTAATTATGTTATTGTAGGAATAATAGACATACAGATGTTGTGTGTTTAAGGAGATGAAAGATCGGTTTGATCCAAAATGATATTATGTACCTTTTATTATTAAAAACTAAATTTTCCTAACCGGGATGTTCCCGGGTGATAGCCTAGAAATGGTGAACATACGTCAACTGGATCGCCTAGGGGAAAACGAAGGAACAGGGCTTTGGTTGGCGTTAGATGAAGTTATGGACCCACAAAACTTGGGTGCTATAATCAGGCCAGCGTGCTTTTTGGTGCATCGGGGGTTGTAATTTGCGCAAAGAATTCCGCATCGCTTAGTGGGGTTGTAAGTAAAGCAAGTTCCGCTTCACTTGAGCTAACTGAACTTCCGTCGTGTAAGAACATGATGTAGTTTTTGGTTTCTTCAACTTAAAACGGTTGGAGGGTTCTCAGTGGTTCGGTTTCATCACTAGCCGTGGATATAAACGAGGGTGTTAAGACCTTCATTGCAAATTTGAACACACAGCTTTCTGGTAAACTATTAATATTTTTATACTGCATGAGTTTAGTGCTCCGTACACTTCGCAGCAAAATGGAGTCGCAGAACGCAAAAATCGGACACTAATCGAGACGGCTAGAACTATGCTCGCAGATTCAAAGTTACCGATAAATTTTTGGGCTGAAGCTGTTTCCGCCGCATGCTTTACACTCAACAGAGTTCTCACTGTCAAAAAGTTCAACAAGACATGTTTTGAGTTAATCAATAATCGCAAACCGAATTTGAAGTATCTAGAACCGTTCAGGTCACCCTGTACTGTTATAGAGCCTCATGGAAAGTTTGGTCTGAAGTGCATTGAAGGAATTTTTGTTGGTTATGCAAGTCATTTGCGTCGTGTCTTCGTTCCAAGTGAGAAGCGGATTATTGAAGCTGCAAATGTTGAATGTCAAGGTTATACTATGCCGCCTCAGAATCCTGGTGATTCATGGCGATATAATTATGACAATCTGTGGAATTCGTTTGACATGAGAGAAGAATCAGAGGAAGATGAAGATTTCTTTGATGAGTTGGATATTTTGCGTGAATACGAGTCACAGCTAAGGTTTCCAGCTGAGTATTCTAGAAGACCACGGGAAACTTCAAATGATGATGAAGCAGGTCCGAGTAATGCTGGTGAACATGATGATGTCCAACAGAATGAAGTTGCTCAAGATAATCAGTCGGTTGAGAAAGATAATCAAGAAGCTGAAAACATGCCGATCTTTGATCATGGTGATTCAGATTCTGAGGGGGAGCAAATTCAGATTTCAAGTCAAACAAACCAAGTCAGTGAACAAGATGCAGAACAGAATGTTACTAATCTGGAGGGAAATGTAGATGTTCCAAGCGAAGTGATGCCGCGAACTCTTTCATACCATCCAGAGGAGCTGATCATTGGAGAATTGCAGACAGGCGTTCGCACGAGACGTCAAATTGACCAGGGCCTTACATGTTTTTATTCTACAGTAGCACCTTTACAAACTGAATTTTCACTAAGTTGTTTCATTTCGCAGATTGAACCGCGAACTTACAAAGAGGCGCTTACAGGAGACAGGGCTGATGAAACTTTTTACCGTTCCATGATAGGTTCTTTGATGTACTTAACAGCTTCACGTCCTGATATAATGTACCCAACGTGCCTCGCAGCAAGATTTTAATCTAACCCGAGAGCATCGCATATGATCATTGTGAAGAGGATATTACGCTACCTGAAAGGAACTCCTTCATTGGGGTTGTGGTATCCTAGGAAAGGCGACTTTATGCTCGAAGGGTATTCCGATTCGGATTTCGGATGCTGCAAAGTCAATTCAAAATCAACAACTGCAGGATTCCAGTTCTTTGGTCCTAGATTGGTTACCTGGCAGTGTAAGAAACAAACGTCTGTGGCGCTATCTACATGTGAAGCGGAGTATGTTTCTGCTAGCAGTTGCTGCTCTCAGATCCTGTGGATACAGCAACAGATGCGCGACTACGGTTTGCAGTTTCTTAACACACCTCTTTTTGTTGATAATGAGGCCGCAATAAATATAACAAAGAATCCAGTACATCACGCTAAAACTAAACACATAGAAATTCGTCATCACTTTATTCGTGATTGTTTTGAGAAAAAGTTGATACGAATTGAGAAAATCCACACTGACGAACAGAAAGCTGATTTACATACCAAAGCTTTTGATAAAAATCTGTTTCAATATTTGTTAAAACTGAATGGTATGAAGCTTCTTTCGGTGTTGGATGAAATTGTGGGCGTTGATGAAAGTACTGTTGCGGATGAAGACGAGAAACAATCTGCAATGGTTTGTCGATTTTTTACTTGTTTTGGTATTTAGGGGGAGTAGATATTTGTATATAGTTTATTTTTCTGAAAATACAAAAACAGTAAAAAATGTAAAAATACAAAAACATGATAAAATCTGAAAAAGAGCTTGTGTATATAGGGAAAATGATAGTACATCGGCTAGACAATTACAGTATGCTAAAGATTTGTAAAGTTTAAATGAGTTAAACAGTCTCACTAATGATGTGTCGATAGGTTTTCACACATTTAGTAGATTTATTTGGGATATAAACCTAAATTTCAAACTTGTGAAATTCTTGGGGAACACTACTTGGATATATAGGTAACCCCTGAAATCTCGTTTGAAAGGTCTCATAATCTGATATACTAGGTTTTTATACTCAATGATGTCTGGGGTATTATTCCGGGACTTCTGCTGAATGGAAGTTCTGACCTAGTCCTTGGATAATACTTTCTGCAAATGCTTGAAACATAGCATAAACCCTCAGCATGCCGATGAAACAATAAAATTGATAGTCGCTGTTGTTGTAGCTAAAAGATCCGCTAAAGGGGACATACTGTAAAGTCGAAGCTGATATCTCTCTGCGTATACGGAAGTATCGACCTGAGATCCCTCGGCCCTTGCATACCTAATTTATGTACAGATATCATTGTAGTATACTCACCTGTAAGACTGAAGTTTGGGATTCTGGATACGGGAGTATATTCAAGAGGTGGGACACATGAATGAGCTAAGTTCATAAAACATCTAAATCGTATCCTGAGTAAATTGAAATTTGTGTGGGAATTTAAGATGGATCAGTATATCGACAATCGAGGTGAATTGTTTAATTCTGAGTATGTAATCACAGCTTAATGGTACTTGTAATTTTTCTGATAGCTGATATGATTCCCTGACACGCTCGCCAAAAATATGTTTGTAAATAGTTTACTTTATTTACTTTCTGAAATTTAAGTTTTCTGTATTTCATTTCTTAGTTTAGAACACTTTATAAAATCCAAAAAGATTTTACATTTCTGCTTTATTTTCCGACAAACCAAAGTGGAGAGTTGATTGTTAGATTCTCAGATATTTGAAGCAGATGCAGGAGATTCTGGACTAAAGAATGAGGAGAGCTTATCTTGATGAAGTTTGTTGTATTGGAAAGTCAAGAACAAGTTCATTAACTTGATACTTGTTAATTTCAGAAAATGTTTGAAATTGTTGTTTTCAAAATTAGTTTGATTCGTCAAATGATCAACCAAGGTCATTAAATTGGACTTGGTAGATTAATCAAGTGATCAGGGTCATTAACTTGGACCTGAATACTTGAGTGGATTGCTAAAACTAATTGAGTTTGTGATTTATTGTTGAAAAGATAAGTTTGTAATGAATGATGTTTGAGACACAGGTTTTGAACTTCATTATTCCCACGGAAGCTAAATGTTAAAGCTTGAACCAGATATCTCAGATTCTAGCATATTGAGAGGGGGAGTCTGTGAAAGGGGGAGTCTGGATCAAAAGTCAAAGGGAAGATGGAAGTTAGAGTCAGGTAATGATCTTGAAACATGTGAAGAATGCTTATGATATGAAGACAGAGAGTTGGAGAAAAGACAAAGACTGAAGACTCAGAAGCTGAAGACTACGTCAACATCCAAGGGGGAGTTTGTTGATTCATTGGATGTCTGTTGACTACGTCTGCATTACGTCTTAGGTCAAGATAGGTCAACATAGGATTTAGAATGTCAAAATTAGGTTTTATGTTGTAGGTTCACTTTTGTGAACATGTGTTGTCATAGGTTCGCTTATATGTCAGATAGGTCCGCTCATAGGGTATCATGTGGTCCGCTTATTTGTCATATAGGTAGGTCCGCTCATATGGCAGTCCATATGAGCGAACCTGATCACTCTATAAATAGGCAACATGAGCGAACCTGAAATTAGTTAATTCGTGTATGTTGGAGCGGATCTGTTGTGTGCTTTTGTTACCGAAACTTTGTCAAAACTACATCAGAAAGCAATAAAAGAAAGGGATTTGAATGAGAAAAGCTGTGTAACTTCATTTGTGTTGATTCCGCCTTCATATATGAAGATGAACGTCCTTATACTGACTGTTTAGGGTCGGAACACGGTCCAACAATATACAGCAGCAACAACAATTAAAAAAAAGGAGATAGCATATTATAGAGAACTAGTGGGGAACCCGCGCGTTGCAGCGGAGTCGACAGTATGGGGTGGAAACATAACTCAAACCTTAACCCTTAAAAAGATTTTGATGTAAATTAGTTAACTTAAACAGGTCACATGACAAATGAGAACCAAACTACAATAAAACAACCACTACAAGAAATGTGACCATTAAAGACTAAATTTTCAGGGACTAATATATCAGTCTTAAATATGTAATATCTGGGACTGATTTATCAGTTACTAATAACATTGG
>JARYGA010006278.1:0-34221 GCA_030545235.1 Helianthus tuberosus
TATGATCCATGATTTATTCGTTTGGAAGTATGAGCATCGTGTAGGGTTAATGTACATTATATTTATTCACAGTTGACACTTAGAATACGTATTTTCACATACTTTCCATGTTTGTCAACTTTAGTCCTTCTATAATATTTCTTTCACACGTTTAAACATTTGACACGTGTCTACATATTATTGGACGTGAATTTTCGAGGTGTTACAACTTAGACTTATGGGCTTATTCTAATATACGATGATGTAGGTTTCCTAATTTAGGTATCCACATTCTCTTCTTATGGAATCTCCAAATTCCATCTGTTCCTTGTTCTAATTCCTTAATCAAACCTTTCAATTTTTCAGTATCATCCTTGATTACTGATTCTTGTGCTTCTCTTATCTAATCATTTAAATCTACTTGCAGATTTAATTTAAGAGAACGTACTCTTTTTGTCTTTTCATGATACTTTCGACTTAAAGCATCTGCCACTACATTTGCCTTTCCTTCATGATACTGGATATCACAATCATAATCACTAAGCATCTCCATCCAGCGTCTTTGTCTCATATTCAACTCTTTTTGCTTGAAAACATACCTTAAACTCTTATGATATGTGAATATGGTAAACTTACTACCATAAAGGTAATGTCTCCAAATCTTAAGGGCAAAAATTATAGCTCCTAGTTCCAGATCATGAGTGGAATAATTTTCTTCATGATTCTTAAGTTGTCTAGATGCGTAAGCTATAACATTTTGGCGTTGCATTAATACACATCCATAACCTAGTTTGGAAGCGTCACAATAGACTACAAAGTCTTCAGTTCCTTCTGGTAACGCTAATATGGGTGTATTTGTTAATCTTTGCTTAAGAATTCTAAAAGCTTCTTCTTGTCTTAATCCCCATTCAAACTTAACAGATTTACAGGTTAGCTTAGTTAAGGGAATGTCTATTCTAGAAAAATCTTGAATAAATCTTCTATAATAACCGGCCAATCCTAAGAAACTTCTAACCTCGGTTGGTGATTCAGGAGTTTTCCATTTAGTAATCACCTCGATCTTTGTGGGATCCACATGAATTCCTTCATGGTTAACTAAATGTCTAAGAAACTGTACATGTTCTAACCAAAACTCACATTTTAAAAATTTAGCATAAAGCTTTTCCTTTCTTAATAGACTTAGAAGTGCGTGCAAATGCTTTGCATGATCCTCTTTATTTTTAGAGTAAATGAGAATATCATCTATAAAGACAATTATGAATTTATCCAAATATGGCTTACATATTCGGTTCATAATGTCCGTAAATGCAACTGGGGCATTGGTTAAACCAAATGGCATGACAGTAAATTCATAATGGCCATACCTTGCTCTGAATGCGGTTTTAGGAATATCCTCTTCCTGTACCTTTAATTGATGATATCCTGACCTTAAATCAATTCTAGAGAAAAATCGAGCTCCTTGTAGTTGATCAAACAGATCATCGATTCTCGGTAATGGGTACCGATTCTTAATCGTGACTTTGTTCAATTCACGGTAATCAATGCACATACGCATTGATCCGTCCTTCTTTTTAACGAATAAAATTGGCGCTCCCCACGGTGACGAACTTGGTTGTATAAATCCTTTCTCTAATAATTCGTCTAATTGTTTCTTTAATTCCTGCATTTCGGCGGGTGCCAAACGGTAAGGAGCTTTGGCAATCGGTGCTGTTCCTGGTATTAAATGGATTATGAATTCAACTTCTCTATCTGGAGGTTGCCCTGGCAATTCTTCTGGAAATACATCTGAAAACTGAGATACTACTGGAATATCTTTTAGTTATTTTCCTTTAGTGTTAGTGATTATAGAAATCAAATACACTAATGATCCTTTTCTTATATAACTTGCGGTTTTCATCATAGAGATGAATTTTGTAGATCTAGATGGTTTATCTCCTTTAATTGTGATCTTTTCACCTTTTGGTGAATTTACTTGAATTGACTTTTGATCACATAAAATACTGGCTTTATTGGCTATTAACCAATCCATTCCTAACACGACATCAAATCCTGCCAGATTCATGGGATAAAGATTTGCAATAAACTTTTGGTTTAAAATTTCTATTCTTGCTCCATGCAAGATTTTAGAAATCCTAATTGTTTCCCCATTTGCTGTTTCTACTAAGCATTCTTGTGGTAGTTTAGTTAATGACTGATTTAGAAATTTGCAAAATGATGTATTAATAAAACTTTGGTTTGCACCAGAGTCAAATAATACTTTAGCAAAGACATCATTAACTAAAAATGTACCAGCTATGACATCTGGAATCATCTTGGCTTCATCTGCAGTCAGAACAAATGCTCTAGCATTTTGAGTATTCTTGTTGTCTGTAGCTGGAGCTAATTTCGGACAATTAGGCTTGATATGACCTTGTTCCCCGCAGTTGTAACATATCCTATTGTTAGCTTTGTTCCTGCCGTTTTCTTACTTGTGTCCCGATATTTTGCAAAAGTTACAGTATATGGAGCATCTTCCTGAATGCTTCCTTTTGCAATACCTACAGTAGGGTGCCGAGGTAGAACCTACATTTCTCCCACGGTTAGAATTTCCAGAACGAAATTCTTGTGTGAGCTTCTGGGTTAGATTCCTCCTTTGATCCTCTTCTCGTGTACGAACTAATTCATCTGTCAAAGTATTTGCTAGTTCTACAGCTTCTTCTATGGTTTGAGGTCTAGCTACCTTGACTACGTGTCTTATCTCCCCAATTAATCCCCAGATATAACGGGAGATTAACACTGGTTCAGGTGAAGCAAGAGTTGGCACTATTCTAGCATATTCGAAGAATAATTTAGTGTATCCCTTACTATCTACACCAGTCATCCTAAGGTTTAGGAATTTGTTTGCTATCTGTTCCTTCTCATTGGGTGGGCAGAATTTCCTTTCTACCTTGTCCTTAAATTCTTCCCATTCCATATTGTAAGTTCTTTCACTTCCTCTTGATTGGAGGATAGTGTTCCACCATTTTAGTGTTGAATTCTTAAACAGATTAGAAGCAAACATTATCATATCTTCTTCAGCACACTTGCTTATTCTTAAGACTGCCTCAGTCTTCTCTATCCAGCGTAGGGTTGCAATGGCCCCTTCGTTGCCCGAGAATTCCATTGGTTTACAAGACCAGAATTCTTTATAAGAACAACCGCAAGGCACGGTTCTTCTCCTTTTGGGAATGGGCACTTGTAGTACGGGTCCATTGTTCACGCTGTTTTCTGGTTCAATTGGTTGCTTACTGTTATGCTTACTATTACTATTCGCTTCTTGAATCGTTTGAATAATAAATGGCATTGCATCTATGATTCCTTGTGCCACTATATGTTGAACGACATTATTATCCATTTGGTTTCCATTGTTATTGATGCTCGGATTCTCATTAACCACGTTAATGTTACTCTGGTTATCGTTATTCAGATTTCCTTGATTTCCTTCGTCGGCCATCTGAATTTTAAACATTTACCCCGTATTAATA
Organism: Helianthus tuberosus; assembly: GCA_030545235.1. Lineage (NCBI taxonomy): Eukaryota > Viridiplantae > Streptophyta > Magnoliopsida > Asterales > Asteraceae > Helianthus > Helianthus tuberosus. The sequence continues at coordinate 3,483 of JARYGA010006278.1, forward strand.
TCACAAAATAATATTAATATAGTCAATCACATGACACACATTTTTTCCAAAAGCGTCGATCATCGCGACTTTACTCTATTCATATACTATTATGCATCTATTACATACTAGTACTGAAATAAAATTACAATACCAACTGAAATAGAATTACACTAATAGTAATAGGCATCCGTAAACACATATTTTATTTTATTTTTTTATTATTATATTATTATTATTACTATTACCGTCTCTACCATCATATTCACGGATATGGATTCATCCAAAAATCCATATTGCGCTCGTCGTATTTCCATACGAGACGCTCTCCCACCTGTCGCATTCTCTCACTGCTTTCTAAAATTTCCTCCCCAAAAGTCCTAAGTTCTTGTACGTTTTCTGCACTCATTGGGGGTGCAGGTTCTTGGACTGGGTTCAGAATATGGGGTGCGGGTTCCTGTTGTGGGGGTGAAAGTGCCTGAAATCGGTAAGGATCTTCTAAGATCTCCCTAATGTAGTCATCATGGTAATAGGGATCTAAAGGGTCCATACCTGGGTAGGCTCCTATGTTCTGTATAGGTGTGTCTTCATGGATCGGGTAACGTTGCACATAGTCCCTATTGTCGTCCCACCAGGGATCGTAATTTAGGTCTAGGGGGTTTGGTGCTGGTATCCTAGGGATTTCTTCCGGATTGAAGTCATGCATCTCTACTTGGTTTTCAGGGTTTTCTATCTCCATGGGTTGATCAGGGATTGACAGTTGTGGTTGGGGTGCTATTATTTGCTCCAGACTTGGGTCTGCAGCAGTTGTAGCTAGGATATGGAAATTAGCTAGGCTTCTATTAAGCATATCCTGCGTATGGGCATCTGTCTCTCGCTTAACGGCTGCTAAGGCTCTTTGCTGTTGCAATTTTCGCATTCTTTTCCTACGTGCAAATGCTTCCTTACTGAACCATCCTCTCTTTTTATGAGGGAACGGCTCTTCCAACTGAGCTTTAAAGGCAAACATCCCTTCTTCCTGATCAACAGAATACCCCGAAAGGACAGGCTGTGAAGAGGTACCTTCACTCCTAGGTGAATCAGACAACTGACGACACATGTCTGAGGGTCCTTGATCACTCATACTGTAAACTAACAAATAGTCAAATAACACAAAACACATAATCACAATAATTATTTCCTAACACAAAATTTAGATTTTAAGTGTCAGCAGAACACTTCTTTGGCTTAGACCAGTGGCTAGGCTCTGATACCACCCTCTGTCGCAACCCCCGATCCCTTATCTGTCCCGGGAACGGGCGGACGCAAACTCAGATTTTCGGTGGTATCAGCTTGTTAATTTGGCAGCGGAAATTACATCAGGACCGTAGTTAGGAAATGTTTATCAGAGTAAAACCACCATATTTGATATTAATAATCACATGGGTAAAACCCAAGTTTCTTATTACAATACGTTTATAGGGATAAACCCTATTTTATAGAATTTAAAACATCGTCTTTTAGGTAACTTTTATAGCCACATTTTTCCCAAGCCTTCAGTGCTCTCCAGCTGGCTTTTTACTAATTGGTTGTCACATTGTGTTACCTGAAACGCGTTTTAAAAACATTTGTCAGTGGGAAATACTGGTGAGTGAATCCCAGTTTAATCAAGAAACATTTTATCAATTAAAACAGTATTGAGAGCGATCACATTGTTTATTTCTACACAATTACTCATTCAGTACTGTCAATCCTGACTGGTGGGTCATATTACACATTGGCTAACTCGTTGTCCAGTGGTAACGTATTGTCGTCCCGACTTACTACTCACAGTGTAGTAAACTTTGTATACAAAACCCCAACATACCGGCAGTAATTGAAGAACTACAAAGACTCAATCACCGCTTAATCACATTGTAAAACATTTAAGGTTTTGTAAAACATTACAAAAAGGTTAACAAAACGAGGATAAACTCACATTGCTGTCTTAGATTTCGCGTAAGGGTTTCCTGGGATTAATCTATAATTTTCATAAATGTACCTAGGTTAGCATAATAACCCTTTGAAAATATTAATGATACCCTCCCCGAGACGGTATTCCAACAACTACGTCGGGCAGAACCACGACAGTTGTTACGAAACCCTAAATCAACCGGGCAGCGTATCTAGTACGAAACTGGGGTTATAATACTTACAACGGAGCAAAACTTTGCTAATTAGGGGGTATAATACTTGAATATAATGCCTAATATTTCAGAATTTGAGATACAGAAACGTTTGTGAGCGAATTGAGTTGAAGCCCGAGGCCTCCTTTATATAGTTGCTGAACTTGACTCTCACGCGGCCCGTGTAAGCGAAGCCTTAGGGCTACGCGGCCCGCGTCAAACCTCGGTCAAAGCGTAGCTCGTCCGGATCACCATCTAGACTTGACACGATGATGACACGTGTCATCACCGGGCTGCGCCACTATCTTGATCTTACACTGCCTGCGTAAGCTTAGGGGGAATCTTACGCGGCCCGCCTAAACTAAAGAAATCAACGAAATCAGGTTCCAACCATGATACAGCCCGCGTGAGTGTTGGGGTGGTCCTACGCGGCCCGCCTCAACTTAATAATCAAATTTTAAATTTTATTTTTAATGCTATACTGTATTTCGGGCTCGGTTTTCACATACGAGGTATATTTAAAGACATATTGGGACATTTAAAATATAATAGGGTGTCGGAAAATATTTATAAGGGTGTCGGTTTTATTTAGGGTTGTTACACTCACCATCCCAGGTGGACTCATCTGAGAAATATGGAACCCATAATACTGAAGTATATGGGCCATAAACTCCGTCGCCGGCAACCTGAAGTTGCCCTGAAGGAAGAAGTCCTCAAAAAGGGTAATATACCCTGTCGGTGCATCGGCGGCCGTCTGATTCTGGCCGGGGTATCGGGCATCCCATTCCGATGGGAACCGGAATCCTCGTGTGATTTGTTCGAATAACCCTAAGGGGCTGTTTGGTAACATCTGAACCAATAAGTGCTGAATGAATAAGAGGTCTGAATGGGTAAGAGGCTCTGAACCAATAAGTGTTGAACCAGTAAAGTACTGTTTGGTTGCACCTCTGAATGACTATGTAAAATGACATTTTTACCCCTTTGACATTTTATTAAAACTACAAATAAAAGTTATATTATATTATATAATAATATATATGTAACAACCGTCACTATCTCCTCTCTCTCTATGCTATGCCACTCTTTTCTCTCTCTAACAACACCCATCTTCTTCAATTTCATTTTCGAATCAAGAACACATCTTCTTCATCACCTTTACATGAATTCCAGGGATGCAAACACCCATTTACCACTACTCAACAACCACAAACACCCATCTATCACCACTCACCTCTAACCGCCTTACCTGCCCTCCACCACCATTAAACATCCACCATCACCAACAGCAACCTGAACCAAACCCGCACCTCCTCCGACCTACACCATCGTCACCAAACATCACCCGACAACCAAACCCTGACCTCCTCGGACCTACACCATCGTCACCGAACATCACCCGACGACAACAACCCACCGCCGTTGATCACCTGCAGCAATCTGGTGTTATGGAGGACTGTTGCGACGTGGATGGCGGCGATTGATGGAGGGCGACGGAGTTGTGGAGGAGAGGAGGAGATGATGGCGGCTTGGAGGAGAAATATGGTGTCGGTAATGAGGAGAAGAGGAGGCTGCTTGTTTTGTCATGGCAAGGGCAAGGGGTATGAGTGTCAAAAGTTTCATTCAGCGTTTAAAAGTTGCTGAACCATTCAGATCTGAATGGTTCTATTCAGAGGTGAACATTTTGTAAACCAAACAGGTCAGCCTCTGACCGAATCAGAGGTAAGGTCTGAATGAATTCATTCAGATGTAAACAAACACCCCCTAAGTCCCATTTGAGGACAGGAACGGGACCTTCTTCACTTGGGTTTTCTTCTTGATGATGTTCTTCAGCCATGGATATTGAACCAGAAAGTTCGAATATTTTGGAAAACTTGAAGATATGATGAAGATCTTGAAGATCTGGTACTGACAGTTTGAAGATTTGATGAAGAAATAGAGAGAAGATAGCAACAGTAGAAGAGATAATGATCTTCTCTCCCATCTCCACGGCTATATATACTCATCGCATTTAATGCGATGAGTAGATGTGCCGGATTCACCGCGCGCGTATCCAATAATGACTGCCACGTCGATCGCAAATCCCGGAGTGACGGTTACCACGCGCGCGTGGACCTCACTCTCCTGACGGAGAGCCGAACCGTCAGGGACAACTTGATGACGGTCGTGTCAGCAGTCAACTCAAACGTCGCTATCAACGACATTTGCACCAACCTGTCAGAATTCAAAACACGAGGGTTTTCCCGCCCAAAATTACTACAAACTTCATGCAGAAGTTACGCAGGCCGCGCAATATTCATGGATACCCAATGAGCCTGCGCGCTTAACACTCACAAACGGAGAATCACCAAGAATCAATTATGGTAGTCGCGCCGTAACAATTGTCAAACATTTATACGCGTGCCGTCTACCAAACCAAAAGCAAGCATTTTTAGCACTTCTCTTTTCTAAGTCCAGAGCTCCAACCACTTGCTTCGCGCATGTTGCAGCACTGGAGTGGGGGGACTTGAAGGGGTATGGTCCCAAAAAGCCACGCAGACCTTCATTCAGGACGCGCGCAGGACCATACTCCTTATTCAACAAATTGTTCAACCTTAACCTCGCGCGGGTTACTTCAGCATAGATTGACCTCGTGCGAGGTCTCAACAAGAAACAACACCCAATTCAACACTTAGCATTCAGAATAAGAGCCTCCAGCTCCTATAACCCCGCGAGGGCTAGTTACATGCTCAACAAAGGTTGCATAGGAACTATAGCGCGAGGCCACTTCCGAAGGTACAAGTGGCAGAAGGAAAGAGCCAATCCGCGTCCTCCAGGCTGTGCTCAATCGTGCTCCACGATCGTCTGACGTGCAGGGGACAGAAAGTACACAAGGACGCCTATGTGGCACCAATCAGGGGGCGGGAACACCTGCCCCACGATCTCCACTTACCTGCTGATGGCAGAAGGACGGCTAGGCCGACAACAGTGACACGTGGCTCCAATCACGATGCGCCAGCACCGGAGAACTTCTAGAAGCCACTAACGTTCGACACCAGTGATACAAGGAGCATATCCTCTATGTTGTCACCTTCCAGCCTAAGGCCCATCTGTAACACCTCGAAAATTCACGTCCTATAATGTGTTGACATGTGTCTTATGTTTAAACGTGTGAAAGAACATTATAGAAGGACTAAAGTTGACAAACATGGAAAGTATGTGAATATACGAGTTCTAAATGTCAACAGTGAATAAATATATTTTACATTAACCTTACATGATGATTATATCATCAAACGAATAAATCATGGATCATGCGAAGCTAAAAGTGAGGAATTACAAACTATAGGGGCTAAATGTGTCAACATGTTTAAGTTATACCTCTGAGTGACCTTTTGACAAACCCGAAGCTTTGTATCTGTTAATTATGCTCACTAGAAAGCACGATATAAATTTCGTAAAGTTTCGTTATCGTATGAGAAAGTTATGATCAAATTCGTGTGTAAAGGGTTAAAGCGTAAACGTTGAAAGTTAGGACTTTTCGGGTAACAATAAAGTTAACCTGGGACTTAACAAAGTGGGTATATGTTTTAAAGCCCTTATAAATCAATTTGGAGGGTTCAAGATGCAAGAAACAAGTGTCTAATCGAAGTTTGAAGAGCCAAGGATCAAATCGCAAAAATTTAAAATTCAGATTTGTGCAGACAAGGCGTCGCGACACGCGAAGCCCAGGGGGGACCTTCGCGACACGCGGGGGACTGCCAGTTTCGAATTTCTTGGGTTTTTGCCTGCTGAGTGCAATCTGCTCGATTTCATCCGATTTTCCACATAAAGGGCGACCCCTAGGCACCCCCTAAGCACTAGGAACACTTGTTAATCAGTTGTGGTGGGATGTAGACTTGTGTGTCAACTTCTTATGGTGATTAATTCACTATATAAAGGACCAAAGTTTCAACCAAGTTCCACACACCTTCTCTTGCACTTCTGATCATTCTTGGAGCTCCAAAGCAGTCTCAAGTCTTCACATTTCGTGCATAGGACCTTTGTAAGTTTGCTTGACCTTTCTTAATTAAGTTTTAGCTTAGTTTTAGCTTAAAAGTCAAACCGTCGTAAGTAACGGTTGACTTAACGATTAATCATTGTTAGTCCAGTGATTAGTCGAAGTGAAAGTAGTTATAAGTTGGTAATTATGTGGGTAATAAACCCTCAAAAGGGTTCCCCCTGATTCCCACTCTAACTAGGTCAAATGTCGGGTCAAACTTGTTAAGAAAAAGTCAACAGAATGTTTAAATTACAATTTATGCATGATTAGCAATGTAGAACACATACAACCTATTTGATCATTAATATAACTTGGTAATTAGTGTAAGAACATGTCTAAACATCTTCAACCCGACAATTTCCTGTTTAGACCCGGTTTGGAACCGAAAGTCGCATAGTTTGACTTATACTTTGACTTTCAGTTCTGACCCGTTTAGACATGATTTAGAAATGCCTTAGAGCTTTATTTGGACCAGGTTACATGCTAGTATAACCCTCTGTGATTATACACCTCGGATCATTAGTTATCCAATTAATATGCATGATTCCGTTAATTGCTCATATGTTGACCATTATGCCCTTTTCACCTTAAAACGTGATTTTTGGAAATGTAAAAGAGTAGAAACCTTAATTACTGATATATAAACTTGCATACAAAATTTGAAATCAGTTTGAGGTGCAGGTTAAGAGTTATGCTCGTTAGCGTAAAATTAAAGCTTTATGTTAATTAAACGGCGTATTTAGCGTATAGCCTACTTAAACATACTTTTTGATATCAATTTCTTTACCCACTAATGTAATATATTATTTTGGGATTTTTAAAGATTTTTAATTAATTTTAGGCTGAGCATAACTTATAGTCGTAGGCTTAATCCGGTAATTGTCGGTTTTGCCCTTACGGGCCATAAAATGAGTTTTACATATCTAAACGAGTCAATACCTTTTGCTACTGATCACATATGATAAATAAATTATTTTAAGCCTTCTGGAAAAACAAAAATATCAGCTTTAAGTATCGAACCCGAAAATGGCTTCTAATCGCCTTATTAAGCGTTTTTAACGCATAGTATGTGCTATAACCATATTAAACATACAAGGGTTGATACCTACTGATATTTGAGGCAAATTATAATATTTTAACAGTAAGCAAAGGTTGTTAAACTCAGAGTTTAGTTTTGAGCTTTTCGGCTTATGTGAAATTACCAAAATACCCCTACGGGGCATAGTTTGGTTATAATTGATAAATTTCACATACCTACAATACATTACTGTTATAAATTAGTAAACTAGGTATTTTTGATGATTACATCAGACCTGTAACTCAGGATACTACTTAAACTCTTTTACAACCTTTAAAATGACCAAACTACCCCTACGGGGCATAGTTTGTGTTTAAATTCGTTTCGGGCATAATAAAAGACACCTTACTGATGTTACAACATATTTGGAGCATATTAACTTAGGAAACCTGTAAATGGCTCTCATTATTACCCGTTACGCTTATTACGCGTTCGGTCCGGTTTATGTAACAAGTTTACGTAAATTAGCCGAAACGGGTCAAACCTTATCGGTTTTATCTCAAAATCCAGAATGTGCATGAAGGACCCATAGTAAACAAGTCTCTGAACTTGTCGGGTCTAAATCACATTCTATCCGGTCTTCGCTTAATCGTGCGTACGAACCGTATCTTTGAAACTAACCGGTCTAAGCTTAAGCTTAACTAAAGACCCGTTAGGATTCTAATAGGTTATTATAAACCTTCGTTCCAGATTAGGAGAACCAGTAAAAGCTACTTGCAATTTGCTTATTGTGATTTATACATTGCTCAAGTAAATACTTTTAACTTATTTTCCCTATACGGGCTTGGGTTACGGTATATAGCATACCGCTTGATCGGGCATCAAATCTTCCATCGTTGGGTGGTTAATTTAATAATTTGATCGGCTCGTTTAAACAGTCTTGTTCCTTAAAGCTTTTGGGGAGTTAATGACCATGTCCCGGATATCCTTGGCATCATTTTACGAAATGGCCACGACTTAAGCGCGGGGTGTAGGCGTGCACCCGTCAGTGCACAAAAGTATATTGTGGTGTGTCTATTGATCTTTAACCCGGACAAGATCCGGGCTACTGAACGCACAAGGAACATGTAATTCGTTCACAAGATTATAATATTAAATAATTCTCCCAAGTTAAATAAAATGGTTATGCCACGTGCATCCAAATCAATTTTCAATCATTTTCCAAAATGAGTCAGTTAATTGTATTTACCAGTGTAAACTGACGTATTTTCCCAAAAAGATTAAATGCAGGTACTAAGCGTAATTGGCTGGGATTTCTCCTTAGCATCAATAGAAGTCTCGCAAGCTTAAGATGCCCGAAGTCTGTTGAACTATTAATTCTATTTTATTTTCGATCCATCTGTGGATAAACTTCAGAATATTGTGACATTTGATATTACAATATTAAATTCGGTAGTATCATATTTTTAAATCTGCTTCCGCTGTGCATTTTGATTATTGTGTTGTTTTACTATTATGTTGCCAACCACGTCACGATACTCCCCCACCGGGCCCACCGGTGACACGTGGAAATCGGGGTGTGACAGGTTGGTATCAGAGCCAACACTGAGTGAATTAAACACTAGCCTTTTGTGTTTAATCTCAGTTACACAATTGCACATATCTAAACTTTCGAGTCTAGACAAATAACATAGGACAAATTCTACCTTGTTTGGTTTTTGTTTTGTCCTTTACTTTATATATATTCTTGTCGTTATCTCATATTGTATTGACAGGATTAACAAAATGCCGCCAAGATTCTTCAGGAGAAGAGGACGCGGAAAGGGGCCAATCACCGCCCCCAATGACAACGAGGCAGGACCATCGAATGTGCGAGCTCCTTCAACCACATAGAGTGACGATCCCCGGCAGAACCGGAGGAACCTATTCGAGCCGGCTAGACGATCGGTCTCACACAGCTCCACACCTCCTGTCCAAAACCCTTATGGGCCACAACCGGAGTACGAGCCCAACAACCCGCAACCTTCCTACATACCGTTGTAGCGATCTTTATCGCATAATTCTTTTGGTGACCCTACACCAGTTTTTAGGGGCCGGTTTAACCCGGCAAACTACATAGCAGAACCAGTGGGTTTTAACCCATTGGGGCCGGAGGATCATTTCTCGGGAGATCACACGGACGATATGGACGAGGATACGGACCCCGTCAAACCTGCCAGTGGTACACCAAACCACCCGATAGAGATCTCTGACGGATCTTCTTTCCACGGATCACCCTATGTTGGTCCTGATAGCTTTCAAGCTATGTTTACCAGGCACGAATGGTACTATACACCTCCTCGCCATTCACCGCCTCAGCAGCAGCAACAGCAGCAACAGGATCCCTCTGTGGATTCAAGATTTGTGGCAGTCACGCCACCACCTCCATCGCCACCAGTTCAACCGGCACCTCCACGACCGCCAAGGCGTAGGAGATCTGGAGCGCGTATGTCTGCGCGAGCAGGAGACTTTCATTTCAGCTCTCCTCGTCAATCCAGTGGCAGCCACTATCCGCCACATCAGGAGGACCCACAAATGGGTGGACCTTCTAACCCAGCTGTACCACAGCCACCGCCGATGGGTTTTGATAACCCAATTCCAGCATACATGGGTTCCATGGCGTATAACCCGTTTGAACCGCCGACTCACCACAATTATGGTTACGCAGAGGTCGACCCCTACATGGTAGCAGCTAACTACAACACCCAAGGACCCTATGGAGATCCATGGGGAGTAGGGTACCCAACACATGGGTACCAAATACCTCCAAGACCTATTATCAGGCAACAATCGCAACCACCAAGGTTCTCTCCACCAGAGCGTGAATAAATTCTGCAAAGGTTGGACCATGTAGAGCGAGAGTTTCACAGAGAACGAAGGGAGCGACAAACTTTCTTCCAAGGATTAACGAGCCTGATTAAAGGGAAGAACAAGAAGGACCACTGAATCCTTCCATTTGTTGTTGATCCCCTGCGTGGGCCAGTCTTGTTGTATAAACCCATGCGAGGGTATGCTTGTTTGTTTTGACCCCTGCGTGGGTCTATCTTTATGTAAACCCCTACCAGGGTATGTTATTTGTGTAAGTCCCTGCGTGGACTATTATGTTGATGAAGCCCCTGGGTGGGTATGTATGTTATCAAGCCCCTGCGTGGGTATTTGTGTTATTAAGCCCCTGCGTGGGTAAGTACTTGTTTAAACCCCTGCGTGGGTAAGTTGTTTGTTGAAAAGTCCCGTTTAGGGCAACATGTAATCTTTTGAAAAATTAATGGAATGTTACGTTTATAAATTTCATCTTGCTATTATATGCATAAATATTAAATATGAAATAAATAAATCAAAATCATTCCTTTTAATAATAATCTGCCTATTTAAATATTGAATAAGAATCTTAAGAGTTAAACCTAGCCTGAGTGTCATTATAAAGACCTGGCCATGATGGTAAGACCTGTTTAAAAGATTCAAATCCCTGTTAACATCTGTAAACATGTTAACACTCCTGGCAGATGTGATTCATTTAAAATCACACACGTCATTATTATATAAGGATCTTTTCAAAGATTCCAAACCCAACTAAATGATCTCTGAATCATGGGTTAAATCATCAATTAAGATGATCATATTTTTACCATACGTGGTAATATAGTGCCTACGGGCCTTGCTCATTTCTACATGAGCCAAAAGACAGTGGTAGCGATGACTCCCTGTCAGATAAAGGTAATGAACTAGGTTCAAACCTTCATGCTTTGATTCTCTGAAATCATAGCTTATTATTTATAAACGTCCTTGTGACTAGGCCTATTGTGCCAGTATACCTTAAAAGCCTTGATTCTCTGAAATCATAGCTTATAAATTTAAAATGTCCATGTGACTAGGCCTTTTGTGCCACAAATAAAACTGTTATTGTTTTATAGTTAGGATAAATTATGATAGAAATCCTAAATAAATATGATTAGTAAATTAACCAAATATGGTCTCTGTTTACCATGGTTAATGAATTACCCTAAGGGGCAATTCCATAATAAACTCCCAAATAAACTATTGTCCTTGTTTTCTGTAACAGTTCAATTAAAATGGCTAACTCAGACGAGATAAATAGTCATCCAGTGGAGAATATTGATAACGCCCGGATAAATTTAACGGGTGCTGAATTAAAAGCGTTGGTCGACGACGCAGTTACAAAGGCATTGGAAAGGCAGTACGAAGAGTATAGTGGGACTCGTAGTAGGACCCTATCTACACAACCTTCAAAGCCACCGTCCAAGAAGGACGAACCGAAGAAAGATGATGAACGGCAATCCTCGAACCACCACAGTGTTCCATCTCAGCAGGTTGTACTAAACCAAGGGCCCCGTGACAAGGGTTGCTCGTATAAATATTTTATTTCCTGCAAACCCCGGGATTTCACTGGGGAGAAGGGAGCCATCGACTGTATGACGTGGCTGGACGAGATGGACACGGTTGTGGATATCAGCGGATGCGCTGAGAGGGATATAGTCAAGTTTGTGTCGCAGTCTTTTAAGGGTGAGGGTTTAGCATGGTGGAGATCTCTGATTCAAGCCACCGGGAAAATCCCATTGTACAACATGTCTTGGGATCAATTTGTTGCCCTTATCAGGGAAAATTACTGCCCTCAGCATGAGGTGGAGAAGATAGAATCCGATTTTCTATCATTGGTGATGACAAACCTTAACTGTCAAGCTTACCTAACGAGCTTCAACACATTGTCCCGGTTGGTTCCTTATCTGGTGACCCCGGAACCAAAAAGAATAGCTCGTTTTATCGGTGGTTTAGCCCCAGAAATCAAGGCAAGCGTGAAGGCTTCTCGGCCAGCTACTTTTAGATCTGTAGCTGACATATCCTTGTCCCTCACTTTGGATGCGGTCAGGCAGAGATCGCTGAGGAATAAGGAGGCTGAGAAGAGAAAACGTGAAGATGATGGATCACGGAGATCGAACAAGAAACACCGTGGGAACGGTGACAACAAGAAAGGATCGGAGTCAAGGAAAGATGGGCATCATTCTGGTGAGAAGCCCAAATGCAAAATTTGCAAGAAACAGCACTATGGAAAGTGCAGACTTGAGTCGAACTCACAGACTCAGTCAAAAACCTATGCATGTGGAATATGCAAGTCCACGGATCACAAAACCCTGGATTGCAAGAAGATGAAAGACGCAACGTGCTACCGTTGCAATGAAAAGGGGCACATTAAAACCAACTGCCCTAAGTACACCAAGAAGCCTGAAGAGGCCAAGAAGACTAATGCTAGAGTCTTCAGAATGGACGCAAAGGAAGCGATTCTAGACGACAACGTTATTATAGGTACTTTCCTTGTAAATGATGTCTATGCAAGAGTACTATTTGATTCAGGCGCTGATAAGTCGTTTGTAGATCATAAATTTTGCAAATTGCTGAATTTACCTGTCAAAACCTTAAGTGTAAACTATGAGGTGGAGCTAGCGGATGGCACCATAGAAACCGTCTCAACTGTGTTAGAGGGATGTGTTATGTCCATTAAGAACCACTCTTTTCGTCTATCCCTACTTCCCTTTAAATTGGCTGGTTTTGACAAAGTCTTGGGCATGGACTGGTTATCTCATAACCAGGCCCAAATTGTCTGCAACAGAAAGCAAGTGGTGATAAAGACTCCGTCTGGTGAATCACTTACCATTCGGGGAGATACCCAGTATGGATTGCCTGAGCAAGTGACTATGCTCAAGGCTTCCAAGTGTTTAAAGAAGGGTTGTGTCATCTACATGGCACAGGTGATTATTGATGAGCCTAAACCAAAGATAGAAGACATCCCTGTCATTTCTGAATACCCAGAAGTTTTTCCGGAAGAACTACCTGGTTTGCCACCAGATGGGCAAGTGGAATTCAGGATTGATATCATCCCCGGAGCAGCACCGGTTGCTAGAGCACCTTATAGGTTGGCGCCCACAGAAATGAAGGAATTGAGGACACAACTGGACGAACTGCTAACTAAGGGTTTCATTAAACCTAGTTCGTCTCCATGGGGAGCGCCAGTCCTATTTGTGAAGAAGAAGGATGGATCGATGCGTCTGTGCATCGATTATCGTGAGCTTAATAAAGTCACGATAAAGAATAGGTATCATTTGCCCAGAATCGATGATTTGTTCGATCAATTGCAAGGGGCAAGTTATTTCTCGAAGATTGACTTAAGGTCAGGCTACCATCAACTGAAGGTTAGAGATGAAGACGTACACAAAACAGCATTTAGGACTCGTTATGGTCATTACGAGTTCCTAGTGATGCCTTTTGGGCTCACTAATGCACCGGCCGCGTTCATGGATCTCATGAATCGCGTTTGCAAGCCATACTTAGATAAATTCGTCATCGTTTTCATCGACGACATTCTCATTTATTCTAAGAATCAAGCTGACCATGAGAAACACCTTCGATGTATTCTCAAACTTCTACATCAGGAGAAGCTCTATGCCAAATTCTCTAAGTGTGAATTTTGGCTACGAGAAGTTCAATTTCTTGGACATGTGGTCAGTGAGCGTGGTATCCAGGTGGATCCCGCTAAGGTTGAAGCAGTTATGAACTGGCAAGAGCCAAACACGCCTACAGAGATTCGTAGCTTCCTGGGATTGGCAGGATATTACAGGCGTTTCATTGAAAAGTTTTCAAGGATTGCTGCACCCCTAACTTCCTTGACTAAGAAGAAAGTAAAGTTCATTTGGGGCCCTAAGCAACAAGAGTCCTTTGATATTCTGAAGCAAAAGTTAAGCAACGCCCCAGTTCTGACATTGCCAGATGGAATAGAAGAGTTCGTGGTTTACTGCGATGCATCGCACACTGGCATGGGGTGTGTGCTTATGCAGAAAGGCAAGGTTATTGCCTATGCTTCAAGACAGTTAAAGGTGCATGAAAAGAATTACACCCACCCACGACTTGGAGTTGGGTGCCGTTGTATTCGCACTAAAACTGTGGAGGCATTATTTATATGGTATTAAGTGTGTGATCAATTCTGATCACAAGAGCCTCCAGCAGCTGTTCAATCAGAAAGATTTAAACATGAGGCAACGCCGTTGGATGGAGAGTTTGAATGATTATGATTGTGAAATCAGATACCATCCCGGCAAGGCGAATGTAGTCGCCGATGCCTTGAGTCGAAAGGAGAGGGTGAAACCCATCCGAATCAATGCCAAGCGCATGGAAATAAAGAACAGTTTGATTGAAAGGTTGTTAGCTGCACAGAAGGAAGCTGTGTTGGAAGCTAACTATCCTAATGAAAAGCTAGGGGTAACTGAGGAGCAGTTAACTCTTAGCAAGGACGGAATTCTAAGATTAAATGGACGAATATGGGTTCCAATTTATGGAGGACTTCGAGATGTCATCCTCCAGGAAGCCCATAGTTCCAAATACTCTGTTCATCCTGGAGCTGATAAGATGTACCAGGATCTAAGGGCAAATTATTGGTGGATAGGCTTGAAAAAGTCTGTAGCCACCTATATAGCTAAATGCTTGACATGTGCGCAAGTCAAAGCCGAGCATCAAAAGCCGTCAGGTTTGCTACAACAGCCTGAACTTCCTACGTGGAAGTGGGAAATGGTAACCATGGATTTTATCACCAAGTTACCTAAGACCAGGAAAGGAAATGATACAATATGGGTTATGGTTGATAGACTGACTAAGTCAGCAAATTTCTTACCCATCAAGGAGACTTATAGCTCCGACATGTTAGCCCAGTTATACGTGGATAAGATTGTAGCCTTACATGGCATACCTGTGTCTATTATCTCTGACAGAGATACTAGATACACGTCACATTTTTGGAAGAGTTTCCAACAATCTTTGGGCACGCGTTTGAATTTCAGTACAGCTTACCACCCTCAGACAGACGGCCAGAGTGAGCGTACTATTCAAACGTAGGAAGACATGCTACGTGCATGTGTGATCGATTTGGGTGGTAGTTGGGATAAGCACCTACCACTAATTGAATTCTCCTACAACAATAGCTACCACACCAGCATAAAGGCTGCGCCTTTTGAGGCCTTATATGGTAGAAAGTGTAGAACGCCAGTTTGTTGGGCGGAAGTTGGAGACGTCCAATTATCAGGACCAGAGATAGTGTTCGAAACGACGGACAAGATTGTCCAGATTCGTGACCATCTCAAAGCTGCCCGAGATAGGCAGAAGAGTTATGCAGATCCAAAGCGTAAAGTTTTTCACTTCGAAGTAGGTGATAAAGTGTTACTTAAGGTATCACCCTGGAAAGGGGTGATGCGATTTGGTAAGAAAGGCAAGCTAAGCCCGAGATACATAGGACCTTTCGAGGTTATCGAACGTGTCGGGTCAGTTGCCTATAAGTTAAACTTACCTGAAGAGCTCAGTGGAATTCACAATGTGTTCCACATCTGCAATCTGAAGAAGTGCTTCGCTGATGAATCACTGGTTATACCCCATACAGATGTGCATATAGATGAGAGCTTAAAATTTGTGGAAAAACCATTGTCGATTGAAGATCGACAGGTTAAGAAGCTTCGAAGAAAGCACGTGCATATAGTAAAGGTCAAATGGGATGCCCGAAGAGGTCCCGAATTCACGTGGGAGGTTGAGTCCACGATGAAAGAAAAGTACCCTTATTTATTTCAGTAAATCTCGGGGTCGAGATTTCTTTTAAGGGGGTGAGGATGTAACACCTCGAAAATTCACGTCCTATAATGTGTTGACACGTGTCTTATGTTTAACCGTGTGAAAGAACATTATAGAAGGACTAAAGTTGACAAACATGGAAAGTATGTGAATATACGAGTTCTAAATGTCAACAGTGAATAAATATATTGTACATTAACCTTACATGATGATTATATCATCAAACGAATAAATCATGGATCATGCGAAGCTAAAAGTGAGGAATTACAAACTACAGGGGCTAAATGTGTCAACATGTTTAAGTTATACCTCTGAGTGACCTTTTGACAAACCCGAAGCTTTGTAACTGTTAATATGCTCACTAGAAAGCACGATATAAATTTCGTAAAGTTTCGTTATCATATGAGAAAGTTATGATCAAATTCGTGTGCAAAGGGTTAAAGCGTAAACGTTGAAAGTTAGGACTTTTCGGGTAACAATAAAGTTAACCGGGGACTTAACAAAGTGTGTATATGTTTTAAAGCCCTTATAAATCAATTTGGAGGGTTCAAGATGCAAGAAACAAGTGTCTAATCGAAGTTTGAAGAGCCAAGGATCAAATCGCAAAAATCTAAAATTCAGATTTGTGCAGACAAGGCGTCGCGACATGCGAAGCCCAGGGGGGGACCTTCGCGACACGCGGGGGACTGCCAGTTCCGAATTTCTTGGGTTTTTGCTTGCTGAGTGCAATCTGCTCGATTTCATCCGATTTTCCACATAAAGGGCGACCCCTAGGCACCCCCTAAGCACTAAGAACACTTGTTAATCAGTTGTGGTGGGATGTAGACTTGTGTGTCAACTTCTTATGGTGATTAATTCACTATATAAAGGACCAAAGTTTCAACCAAGTTCCACACACCTTCTCTTGGACTTCTGATCATTCTTGGAGCTCCAAAGCAGTCTCAAGTCTTCACATTTCGTGCATAGGACCTTTGTAAGTTTGCTTGACCTTTCTTAATTAAGTTTTAGCTTAGTCTTAGCTTAAAAGTCAAACCGTTGTAATTAACGGTTAACTTAACGATTAATCATTGTTAGTCCAGTGATTAGTCGAAGTGAAAGTAGTTATAAGTTGGTAATTATGTGGGTAATAAACCCTCAAAAGGGTTCCCCCTGATTCCCACTCTAACTAGGTCAAATGTCGGGTCAAACTTGTTAAGAAAAAGTCAACAGAATGTTTAAATTACAATTTATGCATGATTAGCAATGTAGAACACATACAACCTATTTGATCATTAATATAACTTGGTAATTAGTGTAAGAACATGTCTAAACATCTTCAACCCGACAATTTCCTGTTTAGACCCGGTTTGGAACCGAAAGTCGCATAGTTTGACTTATACTTTGACTTTCAGTTCTGACCCATTTAGACATGATTTAGAAATGCCTTAGAGCTTTATTTGGACCAGGTTACATGCTAGTATAACCCTCTGTGATTATACACCTCGGATCATTAGTTATCCAATTAATATGCATGATTCCGTTAATTGCTCATATGTTGACCATTATGCCCTTTTCACCTTAAAACGTGATTTTTGGAAATGTAAAAGAGTAGAAACCTTAATTACTGATATATAAACTTGCATACAAAATTTGAAATCAGTTTGAGGTGCAGGTTAAGAGTTATGCTCGTTAGCGTAAAATTAAAGCTTTATGTTAATTAAACGGCGTATTTAGCGTATAGCCTACTTAAACATACTTTTTATATCAATCTCTTTACCCACTAATGTAATATATTATTTTGGGATTTTTAAAGATTTTTAATTAATTTTAGGCTGAGCTTAACTTATAGTCGTAGGCTTAATCCGGTAATTGTCGGTTTTGCCCTTACGGGCCATAAAATGAGTTTTACATATCTAAACGACTCAAAACCTTTTGCTACTGATCACATATGATAAATAAATTATTTTAAGCCTTCTGGAACAACAAAAATATCAGCTTTAAGTATCGAACCCGAAAATGGCTTCTAATCGCCTTATTAAGCGTTTTTAACGCATAGTATGTGCTATAACCATATTAAACATACAAGGGTTGATACCTACTGATATTTGAGGCAAATTATAATATTTTAACAGTAAGCAAAGGTTGTTAAAATCAGACTTTAGTTTTGAGCTTTTCGGCTTATGTGAAATTACCAAAATACCCCTACGGGGCATAGTTTGGTTATAATTGATAAATTTCACATACCTACAATACCTTACTGTTATAAATCAGTAAACTAAGTATTTTTGATGATTACATCAGACCTGTAACTCAGGATACTACTTAAACTCTTTTACAACCTTTAAAATGACCAAACTACCCCTACGGGGCATAGTTTGTGTTTAAATTCGTTTCGGGCATAATAAAAGACACCTTACTGATGTCACAACTTATTTGGAGCATATTAACTTAGGAAACCTGTAAATGGCTCTCATTATTACCCGTTACGCTTATTACGCGTTCGGTCCGGTTTATGTGACAAGTTTACGTAAATTAGCCGAAACGGGTCAAACCTTATCGGTTTTATCTCAAAATCCAGAATGTGCATGAAGGACCCATAGTAAACAAGTCTCTGAACTTGTCGGGTCTAAATCACATTCTATCCGGTCTTCGCTTAATCGTGCGTACGAACCGTATCTTTGAAACTAACCGGTCTAAGCTTAAGCTTAACTAAAGACCCGTTAGGATTCTAATAGGTTATTATAAACCTTCGTTCCAGATTAGGAGAACCAGTAAAAGCTACTTGCAATTTGCTTATTGTGATTTATACATTGCTCAGGTAAATACTTTTAACTTATTTTCCCTATACGGGCTTGGGTTACGGTATATAGCATACCGCTTGATCGGGCATCAAATCTTCCATCGTTGGGTGGTTAATTGAATAATTTGATCGGCTCGTTTAAACAGTCTTGTTACTTAAAGCCTTTGGGGGGGTTAATGACCATGTCCCGGATATCCTTGGCATCATTTTACGAAATGGCCACGACTTAAGCGCGGGGTGTAGGCGTGCACCCGTCAGTGCACAAAAGTATATTGTGGTGTGTCTATTGATCTTTAACCCGGACAAGATCCGGGCTACTGAACGCACAAGGAACATGTAATTCGTTCACAAGATTATAATATTAAATAATTCTCCCAAGTTAAATAAAATGGTTATGCCACGTGCATCCAAATCAATTTTCAATCATTTTCCAAAATGAGTCAGTTGATTGTATTTACCAGTGTAAACTGACGTATTTTCCCAAAAAGATTAAATGCAGGTACTAAGCGTAATTGGCTGGGATTTCTCCTTAGCATCAATAGAAGTCCCGCAAGCTTAAGATGCCTGAAGTCTGTTGAACTATTAATTCTATTTTATTTTCGATCCATCTGTGGATAAACTTCCGAATATTGTGACATTTGATATTACAATATTAAATTCGGTAGTATCATATTTTTAAATTTGCTTCCGCTGTGCATTTTGATTATTGTGTTGTTTGATTATTGTGTTGTTTTACTATTATGTTGCCAACCACGTCACGATACTCCCCCACCGGGCCCACCGGTGACACGTGGAAATCGGGGTGTGACACCATCAGCCCACATCCTCTTACACCTCTCCGGCTATAAATAGAGACCTCAGTTCACAGGTTAAACATTCTATTCCCTCTACTCTCACTCTTAACTCACATTTATCTCCCCAAAACAGTCGCTTATTCTCACGCCAGAGCCTTGTTAAGAGGGAAACCCCCATATTCCCCTCTTAACGAGCTAACGGTGTTCTGTTTTGCAGGATTACCAGGTCATTAAGGAGCTCAGAAAGTTATAAGGAGATTAACCACTATGGTAGAAACATAAACCAAACTAATTAGCTTTAAGATTAGTTCCGTGTTTCTTCAAGATGAGATACACAGTTTTGCTTTTCAGATGAACATTATCAGCCTTTTAGGTATTATTCATACTAAATTTCATATACTCAATTCTGATTTTTAGGCTTACTTTGCAATTGCTTTAGGCTCGTATTGAAGTGATTTTGGGTTGATTTTAGACTTACTTTAGACTAGTTTGTTAGGCTAACTTTACTTATATCAAATCTAACATGAACATATGAATCACATAGTTGTGTCTTGTAATTTAAGGAATCTTTCGAACAAAATACAAAACTTGATACATTTATGTTGAATAGACCTACATAGAGTGTCCAACAAATCATGCATTTAACCATTTATCCAAGTCAACATAAATTGACACGGGTATTTTTTTAACAATATATTTGGTTGTCCATAATTTGAAGCTAGCAAAGTAGGAAGTTTTCAATACACGTTAAATACCGCGTATTAACCTAGTTGTCGAGGCCGCCCCTGAAAATTCATGTACCCTGTTTGAGCTCGAAAAAACGTGTCATTAGGTTTTAACGAAATTGGGTACTGAGCTCACTAAAGGTCTAAACCTAATACCAATGTGCTAATAACTAATTTAAACCATAAAAATAGTTTTGTAAGTGGGCCTATGTTGGTTTTGTATGGGTATACCCTATTAATTAATTTATTTTACATATATATATATATATATATATATATATATATATATATATATATATATATAGGGGAGAGTTTAAATAAGAACGCTAAATATCGCGAGAACCGTGAGAACAAATGAAAAAATCGCGAGAACTTGGTCAAAAACAATTCAAATTCAAAATTTTTTTCTACACTTATCATTATTATTTGAATACAATGTTAGAAATTTAATTTACACGTTTATATTTACGTGAATTCGTAAATAAAGAAAATTTACACATGTGTAAGTTTGCCATTTACACATGTGTAAAAAATCTAAAAAGAGTGATTTTGAAAGGAGAAATGTATTATTTGATGTTGTAAATTCTTTTTTTGATATTGTATATTAATTACAATGAGATTTGTATTAAAAAAATTGGTTTTGATTGGTTTTTTCATTCGTTCTCACGGTTCTCGCAATATTTAGCGTTCTCAAGATAACCCTCCCCTATATATATATATATATATATATATATATATATATATATATATATATATATATATATATATATAAACGGGATCAGGAGAAAACGCTCAAAAGTGTGAGAACGGTGAGAACGCATCATGGCCCAACACGTGTCCCGCGGCATAGAGAAGGGCGGAGGGGCTTTTTTGTCTTTTCATTCTTCTTTTATTTCCCAACGCGGTATAATATTTTTATGGCGTCTAAGTTTTTTTTTTGTGTTAATTGTATTTTTTAAACTTTTTGGCGTTGAACTAATTGTTTTTGTGTCACATATATATTTTTTTGCGTTATTTAGTTTTCTGGTTAATTTTTTTGGCGTTTATGGCGTTTTGTATAATAATTCACTTCGAGTCTCTAATATTTGCATAAGATTACAATAAGACCAAATTTTTTTTTGGCGTTTAGTGAATTTTTTGGCGTTTAATACCCTTTACAAGGTGTTTTGCCAGCAGCTGTTATCCCAGTTTTCATACTTCTAGCGTTTTGGTGTTTGTAGTTTTTGTCGTTTTATATAATAATGTTATTTTATTTAATGAGAATTAGATAACAAATCAACATATAACTTGATATCAAATCAATATAAAATGAAAACAAAAATAATAAAAAATGGTTATCTAATTTCTCTTCCGAATCTTCACTGTCTTAACATACACCCTCCTTCTGTTGTCAAAATGGAGGACGTAACGCCTGATTTCCAGAGTGTATCTCCATGAAACGATTGTTGCCATTTTTGGCGTTTTGTTTAAGTTGGCGTTTTTGGTTAACGGTTTTTTTTTTTTTTTTTTTTTTGCAGAAAATGGATAGATTGAAGTGATTATGGAAGCTATGGTTTTCGTTTGTTTATATAATGATGTTTTGGCGTGTAATTTAGGAGGTAATTTCTTCTAATAAATGTTAATAACTGAAATTCAGTTATTTTGTGTTGTTTCATCTTCCTGTAATATTCAATTCGTTTTATTTTTAATTTTTGGCGTTTTGTTTTTAATGGCGTTTTTTTTTTGTATGGCGTTTTATTATTTTGATGGCGTTTTGAATATGAGGGGTAAAAGACCCTTTTACCCTTAATGAAGCGCGCCCCACCTAATAATATTGATGTTATTTATGAAAACGCCACTGCGCAATCTAGTCCATGGATTGTTTTGATCGGAGGATCCATAATTGTTCTCACCGTTCTCACACTTTTCACAGTTTTCTCCAAATCCTGACCCCATATATATATAGGATTATGTTCAAGAGTGAACACTAGTGTAGCTTGCGAACTGAGTGAACTAATCCTGGCCATACACGTGTGTAGATCAATGGCCCGGATTTGATGTTGAAATACACTAATGTATTTTATGATTTGATGATGAGATCCTGGCCATACACGTGTGTAGATCAATGGCCAGGATTTGTTCACTCAGTTCGCAAATACACTAGTGTTCATTCTAGAACCTCATCCTATATATATATATATATATAGGGTAGGAATAGTGTACATTAATTCAGAAATGTGAGAAGTGTATTATAACACTATATATAATACTATATAACACCATATAAACACCGTATAACACTATGTAACACCATATAACACTATGTAACGCTATATAACACTATATAACAATATATAACACTATACATCTATCATAGACATGTTATAAGACAAAATATAGTGTTATATTTGTTATATAATGTTATATAGTGTTACATAGTGTTATATGGTGTTATCTGGTGTTACATACTGTTATACGGTGTTTATATGGTGTTATATAGTGTTATAATACACTTCTCACACTTCTGGATTAATGTACAGGATCCTCTACCTACCTATATATATATATATATATATATATATATATATATTGGATTTTTTTAAATAACGTTCCCTTCAAAATATCGGGCCATGGCCGTTGGTCCTCCCCGCCCACCCGCAGGGCCGCCCATGCTAGTGGCATCTTGGGGGGTGGGGGAGATAAGGCTTAGAGACCATTAGGTACTGAGTTCGATTCTCAGAAGAGGGTTTTTCCCAGATTTATTGGGTTTCCTCCGAATTGGTGTATAGTGATTATTGCCTAGTGGAGATGGATATGATCGAGTGGTTCCGCTGGTGACACGATAATACTCCAGTGGTCCGTCAGTGATCCAAATTTGTTGTTCAAAAAAGAAAAACAAAAGAAAAGAAAAGAAAACCACATAAAAAGAAGAACATTCCATTCCAATCAATAATGCATATTCAATACAACTAGTATTAAGCACCCTCACGTTGCGGCGGGGGCGAGCACTAGTGCCACACTGTTGCCAGCGATCACCGACACTGAAGTTGCGGTGTTAATGCGAAGAAATTAAACCGAAACGTAAAACATAGAATAAAATAACTAAGTTGATCTATGACTCGCGCGTTACGATGAACCTGCGTCTATTTTTTCTCGTTTGACATGTTCATCGTAATCTATATATAATATATATCATTACCACTATACAAACCATAATGCATACATTATAATAACCATTGCATCAATATGTTGCAAATTATATTTATTCAGGATTTTGGATAAATTAATTAGATTATTATAAATAATAATAATTACAAATAAAACAACACAACTTTGAATGGATCAAACCGATTGAATATGGTAAGATAATTAAACCATTATTTGATTAGGGTAGAACCACTTAAGCACAATTTACAACCATACATGCATACAAAACATATTGAATTTGGTAAGGTAATGAAACCGTTATTTGATTAAGGTACAACCGCTTAAGCACAACTTACAACCAAACACTTAAGCATAACTTACAACCAATATTTGATTAAGGTACAACCACTTAAGTACAACTTAAAACCAAACACTTAAGCATAACTTACAACAAATTTTAGAATTGATTAAGATATAACTATTTAAGCTCAACTTACAACCAAACATGCATACAAATGTTTCAAATTAATTAATAGTATATAAATAAATTATCCAAATATCCTTTTAAAGCATACAAATCTGCACACAAAAAAATATTTGCAAAAGGATTGAGTATTTAGATTTTTAATGGTATAGTTGGAAATAACATGTCACCTCAAGTCCTCACCTACATCTTGAAGCTTTAGTTTCTACTCCAAGAAAAGAATGGCAGGCTGGTAAAACGTTTTCTAGTTAACAACTTAACATCCATCAAAATCAGATAAGGTTAATGTAGTTTTCCTTGACAAAACCACTTTTAAAAAAAAGCACAAGAGTTAATTTTACGTTATCAGTAATTTAATGGATGATCACAATTATGATATTGATTATTGAATTTATGGGTTTTAAGTTAATTGGCTAATATTTATCTATTAAGAAAACCGACCATTAGTGAAGTATCATGTGAGAATTGTTCCCACTTTAAGTCAACCATAAAACTAGATATATTTAATACGTAAACCAAGGTAACATTTTTTGCATTTTGCTATTTTAATTCGTGTTTGGAAATGGTCTCATGTTCTAGTGACATTAGATGTTTATCTTTATTAAAATTGCAGGAATTTAAGTCTTACAAAATGGGCAAATGGTAGATTTTAGTGGTTATGTGTGTTTGTTGTTTAGAAAGGGAAAACGTATCATATTCTGTGTGACTGAACATGCCTCTAGGTAACTATACGAGAAAAGAGATTCTTCTAATTCAAATTGGTCTTGTTGCGGATGTTGGGTCGCCCCCACATAATTTTGATGATAAGCTTGTAAAAACTATAAGGACCCGTTAGAGGAGGTACTAAAGCCAAACCCATAACGACCACCTTCTAGCAATCAAGTTAGCATGAATCACTATGGAGAAGCAAGCAAGCTACTCATAGCATAGTTCAGGATAGAAAGAGAAAAAAAGCCCTTCTATTGTCGTGCTTAGTTTTAAAAAGCCTATTTAAATATTTCATTTGTAAAAAAGACCTTCTATTGTAGTGCTTAGAAAAAAAGCCCTTCTATTGTAAAAAAACCCTAATTTATGGATATCATCTAAAAAGCCTATTTAAATATTTCATTGTAAAGAATTGATGTTCCTTGTGACCCAGGTTCGATTCTCATTCTTCTCATTATTTTCTGCGGCATCCTGGTAAAGAACGAATACGAGTGACGCCGGTTCAACTTGGATGGGAGGCGAGGTTTTACCGATTATTCAACTGTCGTGCTTTCAGACGGGCGAAGATCGGGTTTCCGCGCATCTAGGGAGAGCCAAAGGGATAGTGACGGTTGAGTAGTCGACCTTCCCCACAGCGTCCGGTGTCATGATGATTGACACATCGTTTCTTGCCGTTCAAAAAAATATTTCATTGTAAAAATTAACATGCCTATTTAAAATTTTAACTACAAAAAACTGATTCGGGTTTACATATTATATCATTCAACTATGCAAGCACACGAGGATCTATAAAGGGATTAGGGGTAGTCTAGGTTATCCTTCAATTTTATCGGCGAAGTGTAAGATTAGTGTATTTTTTTTCTCCGTTTTATGTATCAGATATTCTTGAGCAAATATTAGGATATTGAGTTCCAATCCTTGAACAAATATTAGGATATTGAGTTCCAATTCTTGAGCAAATATTTGGACATTGAGTTCCAGTTTTTTTACTTTTTGGGATAGCTCTAAGTTTTTTTTTTTAAATCCACCACTTTTAATGCAAGTGATAAATATAAATATAACACTCAAAAGATATAAAACATGAAAAACAAAATCTAAATGTAGCATTCTACCCCATAACTTGATTTATCAAAAAAAAAAAAAAGATTATTGGGTGATAAATATTTGTGTATTTAGTTTACTTATATTTGTATGAGATTCATTGGACATTAACTTGAAATAATTGTGGTGATATGTATAATACTCATTACTTTTGTAATCTTTTGAAGACGAATAAACAATAAATATAAAAAGGTGATTCATCTGGTGATGGATTTTGGATGGAAGCTTATATCCCCCGGCCTGAATCGACAAAATATCATGAGAACGTGCATTACATTATTAATCGGATATTAAAATCCTGCAAACCCCCATCGCCGGTTATACCACCGAAAAGACAAAAAAGAAGATTATACGAATGTATTCCGACCAACTGCCAACCAGATGCAATCCCCCATTTTCCTTTACAAATCGCATCATTAATGGGAATCCAAACGCATCATTTGATTTTCTTTTGGTTTTGTTTTACGGGGAAATAAGACTTCTATTTTACTTTACACTAATAATTATAAACTACCCTTTTGTCTCGGTTTAAACCTACCACCTCCACTCTAAGGGTGAACGGTAGGTGTCCAGGGAGAGCTGAGGAGCTACCGGCCCCAGGTGAGAACACCACCTCCCTGTTTAAGGAAAAAAGAATTTCACTGAACTTTGGTGAGCCATCACCGATTCACGGGGAAGCGGGGAAAGTGGAGAAAAGCGGGTTAACTTTGTTTTGGGGAAGTTTGGGGAATATTGAGATGACACCATGCATTCTGGGAAAAACTAGAAAAAATCAGGGGAATAGCTGTTATGGTGCTGATGGGTCACACGAGAAAATATGGGAAGTTTGAGACGATTCCCTGCTTTTTAAGAGACATGTGTCTCTACCAAGTGAGCTAACCTGATATTGGTTTTTGCTATTTATAGCTAAACCATTCTGCTTATTATCTAAAAAATCACATATTAAATTTATAAAACTCCGAAAGTTTGAAACAATATTGGTATGGCACTTATAAAGTGTGATAAAACTAGTAGCACTCAAAACATGACTAAAGAGACGAGATTTATTGTTGTGTCACATGTTATCTAAGATTGATTGAATTACAATATATCACTTTGACATTCTCATATGCATGTATACATTTCCAACATAGAATGAGAAGTTCAATTAGTATTCAAACATAGAATGGGAAGTTCAATTAATATTATACCGACCAAACAAGACACCTATCCCATACATATCCATCCTAACAATATATGGTTGCAATTACACAGGTACACAACTTCACAAGAATGATGAATAAAACATGATGTGGATATATTTAGAATGATATAAATATTTCTTTTTTTAGGTATTGGGTAAAATATTAAAAGTTCATATTCTTGGTTACCACTTCCATCATTAACGGAAGAGATAGCACCCTTACACACGTGTGGTGACCATGAATGATGAGGGAAATATAGCTTTTTAGAACGATTATAAACGATTGGCCTTGGTTCATTTCCTGGGACACGTCGATTTGAAGAGTTCACATTGGAATTCAAGGGGTGCAATGGCTCGAAAGTGTCATATGTGACGACACACAATAATTTTGTTATAATTCACGATACAACAATTCGGTTCATGGGTGTGATTGTTCAGTTCACGACTGTAAGATATGATTGTTGCTAACGAAAGCTAGTAATTGTTCACGTAGCATTGTAACAATGACAAATTGAATATATAACAACCATTTATCTCTACTAATGAAGGATAAAAGGATCTTTCCAAAAGTTGTATGATGAAGTGGTTGAAATTTTATTTTATGTGTAAATTGTGTGTTATGTTTGGAAGATTTAGTGAATGGAGCACTTAATTTTATTACATGAAGGAATAAATAGAAAGAATATTATTCTGTCGTCTCAGAAGGGATATATATTTTTTTTTACAACCAAGTCATACGTTGTCTGGTAAAAAAATGCAAGCCCAATAATAAGCAACTTTAAAAATAATAGATTAGATTATAATGCATGTTAATTATTCATAAAACTATCATAAAACAATATGATGAATTATTATAAGACAAAAAGAAGAAAGAGAAAAAGGGTGAGCGTGCGGACACGACATTAGTACATTACACAAAGAGGTTGCACGTTATAAGACGGCCCATGGTCGGTAGGTTTGGTTACTCCCCCCTTTATCATTCTCTTTGAATCCAAGACACTCTTCATTACCATTCATCACTTCTTCAATCCATTCCTCCCTCTCTCTCTCTCTCTCTCTCTCTCTCTCTCTAGAACAAACACACAAACAAACAATGAGGACCTTATGCCCAAACTTAGACAACGAAGATGGTCTTGAAACTGTCCTCGAAGTTCCAATACCAGAGGAAAGTTTCGATGACACCAGGATCAACAACAACACTACCTCATGGCAAACAATGAAATCTTGGATGAAACCTCATTCGCCTGATAAAAAACAACAGTTTTCCGACTTTGGTGGCGGTCGAAATGCCGAAATTCAGCTCTTGCTTGGAGTCGTTGGAGCTCCTCTTGTCCCTCTTCCATTATTTTCCAAACATCCCACCTTCAAGTCATCTATCCAAGATCATCCCATTGTAAGTCCATTTTTATGATCACTTTTAATAACTTATAAGTTATAATCTTGTTATGTTTCAATTGGTGTATATATAAGTTATAATTTGTTTATTTTCATGTACTTTGTTTAATTAAATTTTACTAATCATGTAGGAGTCTTCAATGGCTAAATACATCGTGCAACAATATATAGCGGCGGCTGGAGGAGAAAAGGCGTTGAGTTTAATTGATAGTATGTACGCGGTAGGAAAGGTGAAGATGGTGGCGACAGAGTTCAACGACGGAGATGGAATAACCGTGAGTTGCGGTGGTAAGGCGGTGAAGGCCAAAAGTGTGAAAAACAATGGTGGTGAGATGGGTGGGTTTGTGTTATGGCAAAAAAAGCCGGACCTTTGGTCTTTGGAATTGGTTGTTTCCGGTTACAAGATCACCGCTGGCAGCGACGGGAAGGTGGCGTGGCGGCAGACGCCGTGGCACCAGTCTCATGCTTCTAGAGGCCCGCCTAGACCTCTTCGTCGTTCCTTACAGGTACTAATTTACTAGACTGGAATTAATGGTGTAATTTCGACATTGTTTCTAATACTTTGGTGCGTCATGTTATGTTATGTGAAACTTTTTTATTTTTATATAAAAAATAATATTTTTCCCCTAAAAAAAAGAAAGAGTTAAATGTCATTTTAGTCCCTGTGATTTGGGTCATTTTGTCAGTTTAGTCCAAAGGTTTCATTTTTAACCTGTGGGTCCAAAAAGGTTTCACAGTTGCCATTTTAGTCCACTGGGTTAACTTCATCCATTTTTTCTGTTAACGAGAAGGCCAATTTGGTCATTTTATATGGCTGAATTGTCATTTTAGTTAACAGAATTACATACAAAATGACCAAATTGGCCTTCTCGTTAACAGAAAAAATGAATGAAGTTAACCAAGTGGACTAAAATGGCAACTGTGAAATCTTTTTGGACCCATAGATTAAAAATGAAACCTTTGGACTAAACTGGCAAAATAGCCCAAACAACAGGGACTAAAATGGCATTTAACTCAAAAAGAAATAAAAAGAACCAATTTGGTCTAACTTTTGACTTTTAAGTAACGAAAATTAAAAGTCTTTGATAAAGAAAATTACAAGTCTTTGAGGCCTAACTTTATTTAATCCAAATTTCTAAAAAAGTGGGTCCTATTTCAATCAGCCTACCATAATTTCGCATAGTGCACGTCTTCATATGTCTTAGCTGCAAATTGTTTAAATATCTTGGCTAATAACTAAAGTCAAATTATTCATTTGACAGGGTCTTGATCCAAAGTCAACAGCTAATTTGTTCACAAATTCAATATGCATTGGAGAGAAGACCATCAATGGGGAAGACTGCTTTGTGTTGAAGCTTGAACCTGAGCTTCAATCTTTAAAGCTAAGAAGTAGTAACAATGTGGAGATAATGAAGCACACAATTTGGGGGTATTTTAGTCAAAGAACAGGTCTTTTGTACCAACTTAAAGACTCACATCTAATTAGAATAAACACCCCTGGAAGTGATAGTGTGTTTTGGGAGACAACCATGGAGTCACTAATCCAAGATTACCGGACCATCGACGGGGTTAACATCGCACACGGTGGTCGAACCACCGTCTCGTTGTTTAGATTCGGGGAGGACACCGAAAGCCATTCGCAAACTAAAATGGAAGAGGTTTGGACCATTGAAGAAGTGGATTTTAACATAAAAGGTCTTTCTATGGACTGTTTTTTGCCACCTAGTGACTTGAAAAAGGAAGACGATCAACCCATTGTTCAGACGAAGAGTAGTGATAAGTTAATCGGAAGTGCTAGGTTTGCCTCCAAGAGCCGCGGAAATTCCTCAAGATTTGGTGTTCCTAAGATTGTGGCGATCGATTCCAACAGTTTCAGCAGTTTTGGGGACTTGTGACAAATGTTTCTTTTTTCTTACCATGTCATTTATGTACATATAATGTTGTACAAGCTGTATAATACTAGTAGATAGGGAATCGTGTGAGCTTCTATGTGCTCTTTGACGATCTTATAGAGATTGTTAGTAGATTTTATCCTATACTAAAATTGTTCATTTATGTATCTTATGTTGATTTTGTTGCTACCGAAACCCGTATAACTGGATTTGGATCTTAATAATAATGCCTAAAAATATATTCTAGTTTTTGATGTTCCTTGTGATCATGTGGATTTGTTCGTCTTCCCTAACCCAACTTCAAGCCGTAAACATCAAAGCGGACCATTAGAAGGGTCTCTGGACCAAATCCTTGAAAACCCCCATTCGACAATCATTAATAGATTGTTTAAGATCTAAATGCATGTATGTAAATATGCATTGGAGAGATAGACTAGTGAGAGATGAGATAGCAGGCTAGGATTAGCGAGAGTTAAGAAGGAGAAGCTTGAAAAAAGAGGCCCAATAAGCCATCATTATTGGGCCTGAACCCACTCTTGACACTGCTTACAATTTGTGTATTAAAAAAGTCATTCATAAACGGTTAATTAACCTTAACCGTAACCGATTATTAACCGAAACCGTAATCGGTTAATAACCGATCGAGGAATAACCGGTTAGTGGTTATTTTTAACCGTGTATTAGTAACCCGTTATTGATATTCAGTATAGGAACCGGTTTTTAACTGGCAGACCGATT
>JARYGA010006279.1:0-27788 GCA_030545235.1 Helianthus tuberosus
AAGGTTTCAGAGTCTGCAAAACAATCATCATCTACCACACAGGTAGATATGAATGTACCTTTGGATTATTTTGAAAAATTGGAGAAACAAACTTCTACTCCACCTGGGAAGAAGTATGTTCCGAAGAAAGTCCAACCAACCGGTCAACCTCAAAAAGATGAATTTTTCTTATACAAAGAGATTGAAGTTGGATCTGAAGAAAGTCTAAAGATAAATGACTAAAATTTCTCACCATTGTACACCAAAACCACAATTCTAAACGACAAGCTACCTGAGTCGAAAAAGGCTTGGGTTGCTTTAAAATCTCACTAAAAAATTTCTTTTGTGCAGGAGCTTCCAAGATCCGTCTCACATTGGATAATGGATAGTGGAGCTTCTCGGCACATGACGGGGAAGAAAACCCTACTGTATGATGTTCGAGGGTTTAATGGAGGATATGTGGGATTTGCAGGAAATCAAGGTGGTCGTATAGTTGGTGAGGGAACTTTATCAGATGGAATTGTCACATTTGAAAGAGTGAATTATATCGCCGAACTGGAAAACAATCTTCTGAGCATCTCTCAGATTTGTGATCGTATGTATTCAACGCATTTCACAGATAAAGAATGTTTGATACTGAAGCCAGGGTTTGTTGTCCCTGAAGAGTGGGTCATCATGAGAGCAGCAAGAGTCAATGATCTGTACGTGTGGGATATGAGTGAAGCAACTACTACCACGGTTCAGGCTCACTGCTTTATGTCAAGAGCAACGGAAAAAGAATCTCAGTTATGGCATAGAAAGATGGGCCATATTCATCTGCAAAAAGTGAATCACCTGGTGCATAATGATTTAGTAACTGGTGTTCATGTGAAAGGTTTCCATCTGGAAGGGGAGTGCATTAGTTGCGTCAAAGGCAAGCAGAAAAAGAAATCACATCCTCAAAAGAAAGTTAATTCTGTCTCAAGACCGTTAGAGAGACTTCATATGGATCTTTTTGGTCCAGTGAATGTCAAAAGTATAACTAGTGATCTCTACTGTCTAGTAGTAACAGATGACTATTCGAGATTTTCTTGGGTTTTATTTCTAAAGTCGAAAGATGAAACTTTCGAAAGTTTGATGCCGTTGTTCAGAAAGATTGAAACTTTTACCAAACCCGTATCAGAAGAATCAGGAGTGATAACGGTACAGATTTCAAAAACAACAGGATGGAAGAGTATTGTGATGAGAGAGGTATATCGCAAGAATTTAGTGCTCCTTACACTCCAAAACAGAATGGAGTAGCAGAAAGAAAGAACAGGACACTAATTGAAATGGCCAGGACGATGCTTGCTGATTCAAAGCTACCAGTCAACTTTTGGGCAGAAGCAGTATCAGCCGCTTGCTATACACTCAACCGGGTTCTCACAGTGAAGAAATTCAACAAGACATGTTTCGAGCTGATCAACAACCGCAAACCGAACCTGAAGTATCTGGAACCGTTTGGGTCTCCCTGCACAGTTCTAGAACCTTTTGGTAAATTTGGGCCAAAGAGCATCGAAGGAATTTTCGTGGGTTATTCAAGTCCATTGAAAAGAGTCTTTGTTTCAAGCTTGAAGCGGATCATCGAAGCACAAAATGTTGAATGTCAAGGTTATACTATGCCGCCGCAGAAACCTGGTGACTCATGGCGTTTTAATTACGATACTTTATGGAGTTTGTTTAATATTGAAGAAGAACCAGATTTCTTTGATGAATTGGATATTATGAGAGAGTATGAAGAATCGGATGAAAGATTCCCAGCAGAAACTTATCATCAACGACAAGCTTCCAACGATGATGAAGCAGGTCCAAGCAATGCTGGAGAACATGATGAGATTCCACAATCTTCAGAACGTGAACATGCTCCTGATAATCAGACGACAGTCAATGATAATTTAGAATCTGATGATAGACCAGTTTTCGATCATGGTGATTCAGATTCAGAAGAGGAGCAAATTCAGATTTCAAATCAAACTATTCCAGTCAGTGAACAAGTCGCAAACCAGAACATTACGAATTTGGAAAGAGAAGTAGATGTTTCTGGCGAGGTGATGCCAAGAACTCTTTCATATCATCCAGAAGAGCTAATCATTGGAGACTTGCAATCAGGAGTCCGTACCAGACGACAAATTGACCAAGGCCTTACTTGTTTTTACTCTACAGTTGCTCCTTTACAAACACAGTTTTCACTTAGTTGTTTTATTTCGCAGATTGAACCACGAACCTATAAGGAAGCACTAACTAAAGATTCCTGGGTCAATGCTATGCAAGAGGAGTTAAGTCAGTTGGAGAAGTTGGGAGTCTGGAAACTGGTGGACTTGCCTGATGGTCATAGGAAGATCAACACCAAGTGGGAGTTTAAATGTAAGAGGGATGATAGAGGAGTTATTATTCGCAACAAAGCTCGACTCGTTGTCCAAGGCTTCAGTCAACAGGAGGGGATAGATTTCACCGAAGTATACGCTCGTGTTGCAAGACTTAAAGCGATCAGAATCTTCCTAGCATTTGCATCATGGAAAGGATTTAAAGTTTTTAAGCTAGATGTAAAGTCGGCATTTCTCTATGGCAAGGTGAAAGAGGAGGTATATGTCGGACAGCCACCGGGCTTCACCGACCCAATTCATAAAGATAAAGTTTATCTCTTGGTTAAGGTGTTATACGGCTTACATCAGGCCCCGAGAGCCTGGTATGAGACCCTGTCTCAACATCTGTTAGCCAACAACTTCATCCGAGGAAAGATAGACGCCACTCTGTTCACAAAAGAAGTCGACGGCCATCTTCTGATAGTCCAAATTTACGTGGACGACATAATTTTCGGGTCTACAAATGAACAACTTTGCAAAGATTTTGAAAAAGTTATGAAGCAGAAGTTTGAAATGTCATCAATGGGTGAGATGAAGTTCTTCTTGGGGCTTCAGGTTAATCAACTACCCGAGGGAACGTTCATACATCAAACAAAATACGTTCATGATGTTCTGGAGAAATTCAGGATGTCAGGATTGTCACCAATATCCACCCCATTAGCGACGAACCATGGGATAAACCCTGATCTCACCGGAGAGAAGGTGGATGAAACGCTGTATCGCTCCATGATCGGTTCGTTAATGTACTTGACGGCATCAAGACCCGATATTATGTATCCAACTTGCCTCGTAGCAAGATTTCAATCTAACCCAAGAGCTTCGCATATGGTGATTGTGAAAAGGATATTACGCTACCTAAAAGGAACTCCATCACTGGGGTTATGGTATCCAAGAGAAGGCGATTTCACGCTCGAAGGGTATTCCGATTCCGATTTCGGATGCTGCAAAGTTAACGCTAAATCAACAACAGCGGGGTGCCAGTTCTTTGGATCACGATTGGTCACCTGGCAATGCAAGAAGCAGACCTCTGTCGCTTTATCCACATGTGAAGCCGAATATGTATATGCTAGCAGCTGTTGCTCTCAGATCTTGTGGATCCAGCCACAGATGCGAGACTATGGTTTGCAATTTCTTAACTCCCCTATCTTTGTTGATAATGAGGCAGCTATAAACATAACAAAAAATCCTGTTCATCACGCTAAAACGAAACATATTGAAATTCGTCATCACTTCATCCGTGACTGTTTCGAGAAGAAGTTGATACGAATAGAAAAAATCCACACCGATGAACAAAAAGCTGAGTTACATACCAAAGCATTTGACAAAACACGTTTTCAATATATTTTGAAACTTAATGGTATGAAGTTACTATCGGATGCGGAGGAAATCGTTGGCGTCGATGAAGGTACCACTGTAGATGATGTTGAAAAGCAATCTGCAATGGTTTGTCGAATTTTTAGATGTTTTGGTATTTAGGGGGAGATAGGTTATATTTTCTGAAAATACAAAAACAATAAAAAAAAATTCAAAAACCCAAAAACATGAGATATTTCAAAATTCAAAAACAATAGAAAACCGAAAAAGAGCTAGTGTATAAAGGGAAAATGATAGTACATCAGCTAGACAGTTACGGTATGCTAAAGAAATGTATTGTTTAAAAGCTTTAAGCAGTCTCGCTGATGATATGCCGGTAGGTTTTTACACATTTAGTAAGTTTGTTTGGGATATAAACCTAAATCATAACTTGCTTTTACGTGGGGAACATCTCTCGGATATATGGGTAAGCCCCGAAATCTTGTTTGAAGGACCCCTCTTTCTGAGATACTAGGTCTTTATACTTAGTGATATCTGGGGTATTATCCGGGGACTTCTGATTTTGCGGAAGCAATGGCCTAGTCCCCGTATAATACTTTTCGCTTGCTTGAAAAATAGCACCCCCCTCAGCATAAAAAATGATGAAACATTGCAAAATGCTAATCATGTGCTGTTGAAGAAAAGATCCTCTAAAGGGGACACACCAAAAGTCAAAGCCGTCATCTCTTTGCTGAACGGAAGTTCTGACCTGAGCTCTCATGGCCCTCGCATTCTAACCCCCTACAGATATCATCTAGGTATATTCACCTGTAAGACTGAATATTGGGATCTGGATACAGGAGTATATTCTGAGGTGGTACACGTGTAAAAGTCAAGATCTTAAAACACTAAATTCATATCTTGAACAAATTGAAATTTGTGTGAGAACTTAAGTGGATCAGTATATCGGCAATCTAAGCGAATTGTTTAATTCTGAGTATGAAATCAAAGCTTAACGGTACTTGTAGCTTGTCGGCAACTGATATGATTCCCTAACACGCTCACCAAAAATATATTTGTAAATAGTATATATTTGTTGCTTTTCATTTCTGTTTAACATTAAAAAAAAATCAAAAATATTTCTTAACTTTCTAAGTCTAGAAACTTTCTTAAATCCATAAAGATTTTCCTTTTCTGCTTTATTTTTTCCGACAAACCAAAGTGGAAAGCTGATCTTCAGACTCACAGTTTGAGTAAGTTGCAGGAAGGTTCTGAGACGGACAAATGAGCTGAGAGCTAATCATGCTAATCATGAAACTGGAAGGTCAAAAACAAGTTCATTGAATTGTAACCTGTAATATTCAGAAAAATGGTTGAACAAGAATAAAGAAAATGTCAGTACGCTTTGAAACGGGTCAACCAAGGTCATTAAGTTGGACTTGGTCGGCAAATTAAGTACCTAGGGTCATTAACTTGGACCTAGATACTTAAGTGGATTTCTAAAAACTGATAAAATTGAGAAAATGTCAAATGGTCAAAATGTCAAAGTTCTAAAAGTCAAAAGTGTGCCTCACTCGGATAGCAATCCGGTCGGATGGCAATCCGGTCGGATGGCAATCCGGTCGGATGGCAATCCGGTCGGATGGCAATCCGACTCATGTGTCACTATTAATAGAAGGTCAATGGTCAGTCAAAAGGTTACCCGCTCGGACAACCTTCATTCTCTCTCACACTTTGATTATCTGATCTTATTTTCTTCACACATCTTTGCACAAATCGTTGGATCGTTGGTTAGCATAACTTTTACAATGGCAAAGGTATGTATTTCTTGCTCAAATATGATGAAAAATTTGATGTTTATTGATTGTTCTTTGCCGATGACGTCACTGTCGGAGTCTTTAAGTCAGATCTAGGTTGTTTTAGTCAGCTTTGATTAGTTTCAAACATAGGGTTTTGTTCGGAAGGTTCAGATCTAGAGATTCACCGGATTAATTTGTGTCAAAACATGTTTAAATTGAGTAGATCTGAGGTTTGAACGTTACGACCTTCGGTATAGTTTTTGACAAAATAAACCCTGATTAGGATGAATTAGACAACTTTGAACATAGGGTTTTGCTCGCAATTAGATTCTCTACGTAGATCTATGTTCAATTAGAGGTTTTGTCTTAGAAAAATTATCGATGATTCTTGAATGTTCTTCAACTGTTATTTGAGTCGGATAGCAATCCAGTGGGATGGCAATCCGTTCCATCACTTGATTCTTGAAATCTGTGCCTATGTTAATCTGTCATATTTTGCTTTGAACTATTTGGCAATCCGGTCGGATAGCAATCTGGTCCGATAGCAATCTGTTTCATTGTCATTCATAAAATTTTGCATAGAGATGTGTTATCCGGTCGGATAGCAATTCGACCGAGTGGTAATTCGTTTCAATTGCACTTGTTCATATGTTCATCCCATGTCATGCCTCGGATGACAATCCGGTCGGATAGCAATTCGACCGAGTAGTAATTTGTTTAAAATGCAATTATTCATTGTCATGCGTCGGATGACAATCCTGTCGGATGACCATCCGACCGGACAACCAACTCATTCTCATTAATTGAAATGGTAATCCGGTCGGATAGTAATCCGAGCGGACAATCAATTCATTTACATAACTAGTGTGGTGATCCGATCGGATAGCAATCCGACCGGATAACAAAGTCCTTCACATTTCTATATCTTGGAAATTTGTGCATTCATGTCATGGCAATCCGGTCGGATGACCATCCGGTCGGACAAGCTTTCAGACTGTTGACTTATGGGAATTAAATTTTCAAAAGGACAATCCGGTCGGATAGCAATCCGAGTCTCTTTACTATGTAGAGAGAAATCTTCAGAGTTAGAATTTTTTTTGAGAAAGTCCAAGATTTTGTTTAAAACCAAATTTTTCTGCAGGACTGGGAGAAAACGCATAACATTTACTGTCTGTTAGAAAAAGAATATACAGAAAAAACTGTAATTGAAGAAATTGCAAAATTCTTAAGGGAAAGCAGGATTGCTAAGGCTCTAACTGATAAAACCATAGTCTACTCTTAAGGGAAAGCAGGATTGCTAAGGCTCTAACTGATAAAACCATAGTCTACGAATCACATGCCAGAAGATTTTGGAACTCTGCACGATATGAAGAGAAAGATAAGACGATCTATTCTGCAGTAACAAAGAGAGATGAAAATGGAAAGAAGGTGGATTTGGAGATTAAGATAAAAGTTGGTGATGTGAGACGTGTGTTAGAATTAGGAGATTCTGATAATGATCCAACCATTATCCCCGAACGTCTAGCAAAAGGATTATGGCACATAAATGGAAAAATGTTAAAAACAAATTTCAGTCATGCTTACAAATTTATGGTTCATTGTGTGACACATGCTCTATCACATAGGAAGTGAGATGAAACATCAGACTATCTTATGAACATCATCACATGCCTTGTTTTAAATAGGCCATATAATGCTTCTCAAGTAATATTTGATTACATGACTGAGAATACAAAAGCTGAAAACAAGAAGTACATCATCACATGCCTTGTTTTAAATAGGCCATATAATGATTCTGAGGCTACTGAGTCTGAGTCAGAGCTTGATCCAACAACACTTGGCAGAGGAAAAGCTCAACTGAAGAAAAAGCCATCTAAGAAGCAGAAAACATCGGATGAAGAAGACTCTTCTTATAAACCTGATGAGCCAAAGAAACAAAGGGCAAAACGTAAAGCGGTTCAAGCAGGAGTGATTCCGAGAGATGTACGTGCAAAGAAAAGTCAAGCTAAAGCACAAAAGGATCAAGGCGGCAAAGGTAAAAAGCATATTAAATCATCAAAGGCTCAGGAACCAGAGGTGCAGAATGTTAAAGTACTGGAAGTTCAAAAGAAAGTTGGTCACGATGATTATGTTGAAGTGACTGAGGGTGGAGTCTTTACTTCAAGATTTCCACCAATACCAGAAAATATTGATTTTCCAAAGTCTTCAAACCCCAAAGCTACAGATGATTTGTTTGGAAATCTTCCACCTGCCTCAGGGGATCCCTTAGAAGATCTAAACTTTGGAGATGACTTTGATGTGTTCAACAATGAAGCCGTAAAGATTTTGGCAAAGAAAGTTGCTGAGCTTGAAAAAGAAAAGATGAAAGCTGAAGCAGAACGTGATATCTTAAAGAAACATGTTGAACAGCTGATAAAAGCTCATGATCAAATAAGAATGGTGCTGATAGATCAAGAAGAAACAATAAAGAACATGAAGGATGATGCTCATAATAATTCTAAAGTGTTCAAACTCTTGATAGCAGAGATCGCTTCATTGAATGTGAAGATAAAGAATCTTCAAGATGTGAATCAGACACTGAATCAGCTTCTCAGTGAAATGAGTGAAGCTTCATCAAACGAAATGAAGACAATGAAGCTAGAAATGGAGGCTATGAAAGCTGATAAAGTGGTAAAGGATGAACAACTTCACATGTTGTATTCTGTTATGGAAAGTCATTTGAAGATGGATGTTCATGCTGCTTTCAATGATATTGAAGTAAAAAGAGCTGAGGATAGAAGAATTGAACGAGAAAGACGACTAGCTGAAGAAGCCACTCAAAAGAACAAAAGTGTTATTGAAGAAATTCAAGAAACTGGTGGGTCTTCAAGCCAAGTTGACATTGAAATGATTGATGTTGAAGATGTTCAAGAACAAGTTGTTGATATTCAAGAACAAGTTGCTAAAGATGTTAACATTGAACAAGATCAAGACTTCATCCTGGTTGGTGAGTCTTCTCTGTCCATAAATCTTAATGAAATTATTCGTCGAGTTGCTGCTATTCAAAAGAAAAGAAATGCAAAAGAAACGTTATTGTTGGAATGGAAGACACAACAGTTTGTCCTTGTTGGAAGACCATCCACAGTGCCTTACAGTATACCAGAGATTGTTCGCCAAGTGAAAATTGAAGAAAGGCGAAAAGCAGCAAAGAGAGCTCATGGAGAAGTTGTTGATAGTGATTCAGATTTGGAGATACTTGATAGTGATGAAGAAGAAGACGAAGATGAAAATAATGATGATGACAAGTATGATCAGAAAGATGATAAGAAAGATGATGATGATGATGATGATAATAAGAAGAATGATGATGATGATCAAGGTGCTTCGGGATTGCTGGTTGAGAATCCTATTGATGAACAGAAAATTGAGGAGTTTCTGAATGATCAGATCAACGAACAAGAAGATGATGATCAGCAAGAAACTTCTACATCTGGAAAACAGCACGTTGATCAGGTATTCCTCACAAATCCTACTGTTATTTACTTACATGATAAACATGAGGAGGTGATTGAGGTTAGAAGGTCAAGAGAAGAGATGTTGGAGGAATTGGGTTTAGAAGATGGGAAATTTAAATTCGATATTGAAGATGAGATTCCTCAGTCATCTGAAGATATATTTGAGCCAAGATATGCTTATGAAGCTGATCACTACAATGATGTAATTGTTGAAGATGCTTCAGATTCATCTTATGAAGAAACTGATTTCCACTATTCTGGAGTTGATGAAAAATTTCCATCGTTGGCGGAAATGTTCAAGGATCGAAATGTGGATGAGATCAGGAGAAAAATTGTGGAAAAAGTGTCTACTAAAGGTATTCCAGAAACCATACCTAGAGAAAATCTTGCCGAAGAAAGGAAGAAATGGTTCAAAGTTATGCCAAAGGAGAGAAAGAAACTTAGGGCACTTCAGTTCTTCAGTCATAACAAAGTTATTTCTTGGGGAGACATTCTTTCTTGGGGTTATCTGGAAGATTTACAAGTTTATGCCATCAGACGGGAACAAGGGGTGCAGTACTTCGAGTTTTTGTCAGATATCAAAACCCTTCCGTGGTGGGACGTAGATGACTTGGTAAAAACAAAGAACATTAAAGAATTTTACCATGGTTTGGATGTGAAGCAGCATGATCAACATTTATGGAACTATGTGAAGCTGCAAGCGAAGGCAAGGTATCCTGATTGTAAACCACACTACCCAGATCAAATTGTTAGAATATTAGAAAATGGTGAAAAAGATATTACTCTGGATATCAAGCCTCCTCATTGTTTGAAGAATATGCCTTTACGGGCAATGGAGCAAGATTTCCATGAAGAGTTTGAAGGGTGGTTATATAATCAAACGACGGCCGAAGCTATCATTTCGTTATACAATAAGTCCACTAAAGAAGCAAGAAGAATTTGTGTGTTAGATCCTATGTGGCTTGTAAATTGTTCAAAGAAAGACATAGACTGCCTATTCTACAACAAGATAGTCTACGAAAGGCCGGATAAAGAGCAAGCAATGCAATATCAAACAATAGTAGATGTGTGTTTTGCTCAAGACATCAATTCAAGGAGATACTGGAAGACAAAATGGAGAGATCTCGAGATTGATGAGTTTCTGTAAAAGTATAAACGTGAACAAAGGTCTAAAAAGATTGCTGAAAGAGCTGTTGAGCTGGGCAAATGCAAATTGGGTAGAGTGCCTCCAACAGATCAAACACCTATTGAATCAGAAGAAAACAAGATTCCTAAATGGGATCGGAAGCGTGATGGTGATCCAGTTTATAGGAAATGGTGGATGACTGAAGGAAGGCATATAAGGAAAAGAATGTTAGATGAAAAAGCAGAGAAAAGAAGACAGAAAGCGAGAGAACGAAGGCGCAACATGAGGGATTAAAGACTATGCTGGAAGGAACTACAGCTACATCCGAGGGGGAGTCTGTTAGTACATACGTCTGTAGCTTCCGTCAGCATTTAGTCATGTTTTGTATATTTGTGTCCTTTGTAATGTATATGTGTTAGATAAGATGACAGCTCAGGAAATGGACTTGGTTTGTTAAAGATGATGTCCGACGGTTGACTTGTGTCATTCGGTCGGATGGCCATTCGACCGGATAGCCATCGGAGCGGATAACCACTCGTTCGGACAACATCTATCACTTTCCTGAGATGTTTATAAATACCCCGTCCGGGTATCTCAGTTAGAACTTTTGCACCTGCTAACACTATTGTACTCTGTGATTGTCTGACTTTCTTCTGGCTCTTGTACTTTCACAATATCGTAATAGAAAGAATCAGACTGTGTTTAAACGTTGAATTACGTGTTGTATTTCTATGACTTGATCAAAGGATTCCGCACTTTGCTCAAGATCGATTTATCTACGGTTGCATCAATCAGATCCGGAAGACATGCTGAGGGCATGTGTTATAGATTTTGGTGGAAACTAGGATAACCATTTACCTTTAATTGAATTCTCCTATAACAATAGTTATCATTCAAGTATTGAAGCTGCCCCGTTCGAAGCACTATACGGACGTAAGTGTAGAACTCCAGTTTGTTGGGCAGAAATAGGAGAAAGTCAATTATCAGGTCCCGAGATTGTGCAAGAAACCACCGACAAGATCATTCAAATCAAGGAAAGACTAAAGACGGCTCAAGATCGCTAGAAAAGTTATGCAGACAATCGACGCAAGCCATTAGAATTTCAAGTTGGAGACAAGGTACTCTTGAAAGTTTCTCCTTGGAAAGGAGTGGTTCGGTTTGGTAAGAAAGGAAAACTGAGTCCAAGATACATAGGACCTGTTTTGGTCAAAAAAATCTGTTAAGGATATTGCAACCAAACTCTATGTTACGGGGTATGATGCTAACAATGTAGAACGATAATAAGGATCACTTCAATGTAAATTTCCAAATTGACGCAAGGATTTATACGGGGAAAAAGCCCTTGATCAAGAGTTGATCTCCGGCACAAAAAACCCCGGGTGATGGAAACTACCGATCACCAAGCTCAAATAAATGAATAAACGTTTACAACTTCGGATAGTAACGAGCTAGGTACAAGGATCACTATCGTGAAATGTGTAAATGTGACTGAAAACGAATGTATGTTCGTCGAGAGCTTCAAGTGTGCGAGTATATGAGTGTGTGTAGCTGTCAAAATGACTAAGTGTTTTTCTACTAGCTCGTTACCCCTTTTAAAATAGAAATTTAACTACCAAACTAACTATCCGACTTTTGTGCCAAGCCCCCACGTTCTCCATAACGTCCATTTTTGGCCAAGCACGTGCAGAATAGTTTGGGAATATTCTCCAGGAATGTCGCCAAGACTTGGTCAAGCTGGTTATACCTGCGAGATAGTATAAAACATATGTAAACAATCGTCAGTACGAGGATCCTTAAAGTGATCCATGATCCTGATCCTGAAGCTCTTCTGAGGATCACT
Source organism: Helianthus tuberosus (assembly GCA_030545235.1). Classification (NCBI taxonomy): domain Eukaryota; kingdom Viridiplantae; phylum Streptophyta; class Magnoliopsida; order Asterales; family Asteraceae; genus Helianthus; species Helianthus tuberosus. The sequence goes on from JARYGA010006279.1 coordinate 11,913, forward strand.
GCCTGTCACAGAAGTAAGGATCACTAATTAGGATAACGTGTAAGGATCACTAATTGTTAGAAAATCCTCCCCTAACAATTGCCCCCAAAATATAAGGAGTAATTTGTAAAATTAGCGAGTTATATTTTCTTTGATCTTATCCGCAACTAACTAACGGATATATAGCCGTTAAAATAGAACTAGCCGTTGCGATCATGACGTCACGGAAGTGACAATCCTGCAGAATCATAATTATAAATAGAGATATAGATAGGATCAATATGCATTCAAATTCGAAAGAAACTCCCTTTATATTCTCAGTCGAAGATCAATCAGGTATCTCTTTCTCCTCTTTCTCCCTCTCTTACTCTGTTTTTCTTTCTTTATCACAAACACTTTGAGAATGATGCTCCGGTCCTCCCCCGCCAAGGATCACCAGAAGGATAGTTCCTTGAAGAGTCAAAAGATCATCAAAGACTCCACAAATGAAAGGTGTTACTTTAATGATGCTCAGATAGACAAGATCCGTCGTTGTTTTCCGGCGAGTGCCTTCTTCAAACCTTTTGATCCCACTGTTCTTAGCGACTATGTTTCTGAAACATGGGTTGCCTTTCCAGCTACTCCATTTACTATAGGGTACACCTATCCTTTCCCAGAATTCACACAATCCTTCTTTTCCCTGACCGACATATCTTACATCCAAGCTATGCCGATGATTTGGAGGGTTTTGTATACCCTGGAGAGGATCATCGAGCAGGAGGGCATTGATTTAGGCATATCAGAGCTGACACAATTGTATGATCTTACCACCTTCGGATCCCATCGTTATTTGTTCAAACGAAAACCCGGCGGAGAACACCCTCTTCTTAAAGTTACTAAGAATGACACAAATTGGAAACGCCGCTTCTTCTTTGTCAGGAGGGATACCATTCCCGACGGAAAGCATTTACCAAGGACATGGTCCACCCATGGTAGGCCGGAGGATCCTGAGAAGGATCACCAAGTAGTCTTGTTTTTGTATAAGGATTACTGACCCCTTTTTTGTCTTGTGTTATGCAGCTATTTCTGTCTCACACATCATCACATCACCTGAAACCAAGGATAGGCTTGCTGCTTTCTGGAAGCTTGATCCTGAAACAAGGACATTCAAGGTAGAGACCCAAGATTCACAAGAAGTATCCTCAGGTTCCATTACCATGTCAAGTAAGTATCCTATCTTTTACATAGTTTGAATATTAAAATAAATAAGTAAATTGAAATAGGATAAGGATACTTATCTTGCGATGAATGTGTAGGTGCCGGAAAATCTGCCAAGCCTGTATCCCAGTTCAATACGGCTGACCTTGATGTCGTACGATCCAGGAAGAAGAGATCCAGCACCAGTCCTAGCATCTCCATTCCAAAGGCACCCGCTAAAGGAAAGGGTGTCAAGAAGAGGAAAACTTCTGATGCTGAGGATCTTCAGGGCCTACCACTGATCCGTCACTAGTTCATCGAATATTTCAACGATGTAAGGATCACCAATTCTGCCTAGGTATCCTACCCGTTTAAGGATCACCTGATCTTGAACTGCTTTATCCTTTTCTTTGCAGAAATTTGCTGAGATTGAGGATTACGTGGGGAATGTTGAGGACCAGGACAAGAAGATCGCTGACCTCCAACAGGTTGCAGTGCTCAAGGACCTTGCCATTGCTGATCTTCAGAAGGAACTCCAAGATGCCAAGACCAAGACGGCTAAGCTTCTGATTGACCTTGATTATGAGAAGCATGATCTCATAGAAAATGCTAAGGTCTCTGCCGCCATCACGATGTACCAGACAAAATTGAAGATGGCCCAGGAAGCTCAAGATCCTAGTTTTAACAAAAGCAGCTGGGATGTTGAGGGCAGGAAGGCAAGGTTGGCTGATCTAGAGGATGATGAGGAGGAGGCTACTGAGGTCTTGGCGATTGAGGCAAGTGTCAGTGGAAAGGATCTGATGAAGGATACCGCAGCTGGAGAGGAAGAGGATGCAGCGAAGGTATAGGCTGCATGGATGGGCGATGAAGGACATTTCTAGACGTAGCCGGAGCCCAATTTTTAAATTTGGTGGTAGTTTTTTGTGGTTATGATGTTTAAAACAATGATGGTCTGTACTGAACAATAGGTTTTAGGATTAAGGATCATGTATGATCCTTTGGACAATAGGCAGGATTGCAATTGGTGGAGGGATCCTCTGTTTGGGGGATGAAGCCATTGTGTTCCTGCCGCCTTTATATTCCTGCACTACTTTTGAACTTATTATCATGGACACCCTTTACCTACCCCAGCGGACGGGCCACGTTTTGCTGGTAGATGCCCGGGTAGGTAATTTTGACAACCTTTTAAGGGTTAGTCTTTTGTTAATAAATAAAATCTTAACCTTTTGTCGCTTATCTTGTGTTGTTATCCTTATGTTTCTTTGATTTTCCTTTGTTTTGATACACACTTATTGAATAAACAATTTTGAACAAGCCAGACTGAAAATATTTAGGATATGATCCATGATCAGATATCCTTTAGTTAAAGAATTTTACAAAGCGATATGTTTTAAGGATCACAAGTCTAGTTGTCAAACTTTAAGGGTTATTCAAATAAATAATGAATAGAATAAAAGATAGTTAAGGATCATACCTGAGGGTCCTAGTTAGGATCTTAACCATAATAAGGATAACTGTAAAATAAACCTTAGAATAAAGTAAGGATCAAGGATCCCTAGTTGCCTATCTTCAAGAACCTGAAATAGAGCAGAACTTGGGACTAAGCCAACATAAGAAAAGAGTTAGCAACTGGGGACAAGCCCAAGGATAACTGGGGACAAGCCCAAGGATAACTGGGGACAAGCCCAAGGATCGTATGTAAACTGGAGTATGGCCCTAACTGGCGACTATCCAAACTTAGTGACATGAAAATGCCAAAACCTTAGCTAACGTGAAAACGTTAGAAACCTTAGCTAACGTGAAAACGTTAGAAACCTTAGGAACGGATGTATGGTACGTCTACCATTATACGTAGGATCCTAAGCATAGCCAGTACAATGGAATTGTCAGCCCCTAAGACGAGTACTGGTCCCAATGCCTTGAACTATACCAGGATCACCGTGCACTATAGGCGGAACTGGGGTCAAGCCCAAGGATAACTGGGGTTAAACCCAAAGGACGGATTGCTTCCGCGGATAACCAACGTTATGCTAAGGATACCTGAACTATCAAAACGTGAACTCACGTGAGAGATGGATAAAGGATACATGATCCTTATCCTCATATGAGAAAATAAAGAAATGAAATAGTTCAAGTTTAGGATATTACCTAAGTAAGGATCATCGATACTTTGAGGATCCTTTAAGGATAACCCTATCCCGAGGATCATCTGTGCCATGAGGATCCTGCTCACATAAAATATTTCTTCAAGTGGACAGCATTCCAAGCTCTTGGTAGCAAATCACCTTCCATGGTTAGCAATCTATATGCTCCCTTTCCTGCTTCAGCTTCAATCAAATAAGGGCCTTCCCATTTTGGAGCCAATTTTCCATCAGCAGGATTGGTGGTATTTTGGAATGCTTTCCTTAATACCATATCTCCGACTTGAAACCTCCTGATCCTGACATTTTTGTTGTAGGCACCAGCCATTCTTTGTTGATAACTGGCCATCCTTATCCTAGCGAGATCCCTGATTTCTTCAATGGTATCCAGGTCTTGAACCAAGTTCTCATCATTTTCCTTAGGATCACGGGTACTTGTTCTTGCAGTTGGAACCACCATTTCTGTTGGGATCACTGATTCTGCCCCAAATATCAAAGAAAATGGCGTTTGACCAGTAGCATTCTTAGGGGTTGTTCTATCAGCCCAAAGCACATAGGGTAGTTCTTCTGCCCATTTCCCTTTCTTGGATCCAAGCTTCTTCTTCAAATTGTTGATGATGATCTTGTTGGATGATTCTGCCTGACCATTAGCTTGCGGGTGGACTGGTGTTGATGTTATCATCCTAATCCCCCAGCTGTCACAAAAGTTAGTGGTTCTGCCCCCAATAAATTGGGAACCATTATCACATATAATCTCAGAAGGAATTCCAAATCTAGTGATAATATTTCTTTTAATGAAGGATATAACTTCTTTTTCTCTGACTTGGGCAAAAGCTTCAGCTTCTATCCACTTGGAGAAGTAATCAGTCATAGCTAACATGAATACTTTTCCACCAGGTGCCTTAGGGAGCTTACCAACTATATCCATACCCCATCTCATAAATGGCCAAGAGGAGGATATAGGATGCAATAATTCAGCTGGTTGATGAAGGATATTGCTGTGTCTCTGACAAGGATCACATCTCTTAGCATACTCCACAGCATCTCTCTTCATGGTTGGCCAGTAGTATCCTGTTCTCAGGATCCTTGAGAATAATGCCCTGCCCCCAGTGTGGTTTCCACAATCTCCTTCATGGAAGTCTTTTAAAACCTCTTGAATTTCAGGATCCTCAATGCATCTTAAGTATGGTCCTGCAAGAGATCGTCTATACAACCTATTATTTAAAAGTGTGAATTGAGATACCTTAGATTTGAAAGCCCTAGGGTTTTCTCCTGTAGGAATCTCTCCATGTTGTAAGTATCTCATAATTGGTGAAATCCATGATCCTGATCCTGAATGGGATTGAGTATCCTCACTAGGGATAATTGCAGAATCATTTCCTATCTCCATAGCCACATGATCCTCGATAGCCGGGGTTAGGATATGGATAATAGGAATCTTGATATCCTCCGGGATCTTCAAGGATGATCCTAAGTTAGCCAATGCATCAGCCTCTGAATTTTCTTCCCTTGGTACCTGTGTCAAACTAAAGGAAACAAAAGAGAGTGCCAAACTTTTGACTATCTCTAAGTATTTGGTTAGCTTTTCACCTTTAACAGCGTAGGATCCAATAAAGTGGTTTGTAATTAACAAAGAATCTACATGTACCTCAAGATACCTGATTCCCATATGCTTAGCAATTTGCAAACCAGCAATTAAGGCTTCATATTCAGCCTCATTGTTAATGGTTTGGAACTCACAAGCTATAGAGTGGGGTATTATGTCCCCCTGTGGCGATTTTAGTAGTATTCCAAGCCCTGTGCCTTTGACATTTGAGGATCCATCAGTATAGAGTATCCAAGGATCCTTGGTCTCTTCTAGCTGCTGGACTTCCAACTCAGCTTCTTCTTGTAAATCACTACTGAAATCAGCCACAAAGTCAGCTAATGCTTGGGATTTGATGGCTGTCCTAGGCTCATATCTTATATCATATGCACTTAGCTTCACTGCCCACTTAGCCATCCTTCCTGACATCTCTGGTTTCCTGAGGACATTCTTAATTGGAAAATTAGTTTTAACAATGATAACATGAGTTTCAAAATAATGTCTTAACTTAGTAGATGCCATAATTAATGCAAGAATAAGCTTTTCAAGGTGTGAGTACCTGGATTCGGCATCAAGTAAACTTTTACTTACATAATATACAGGATGTTGTGTACCATGATGATCCTTAACAAGGACCGCACTTACTGCTTTTGAGGATACTGTAAGATACAAGGATAGCACATCGCCTTTTTCTGGTTTCATCAAAGCCGGGGCCGAGGATAGGTAATCTTTGAGGGCTCTTAAAGCATTTTCATGCTTCTCCGTCCACTCAAATTTCTTGTTCTTCCTTAGGATATTATAGAATTCTTTACACTTCTCGGAAGATTTGGATATAAATCTGTTCAAGGCTGCTATCCTGCCTGTTAGCCTTTGAACATCCTTAGCATTGGCCGGAGATTTGATGTTCACTATTGCTTTGATTTGTTCCGGGCTAGCTTCAATGCCTCTCTTGGTCACCATGTATCCTAAGAATTTACCTGCTTTAACACCAAAGTGACATTTTGAAGGATTAAGTTTCATGTTGTATTTGTCTAGGATATCGAATGCTTCCTCCAAGTCTCTTAGGTGATCCTCAGCTTTTAAGGATTTCACCACCATATCATCTATGTAAACCTCCATAGTTTGTCCAATCTGGTTCTTGAACATCATATTCACCAGCCTTTGATATGTTGCACCTGCATTTCTTAGTCCGAAGGGCATAGCAATATAGCAGTATATACCAGTTGGAGTCATGAAGGCTGTATCCTCTTGGTCGGATGGTTCCATTTGGATTTGTTGGAATCCAGATGAAGCATCCATAAAAGTTAACAGTTCATGACCCGCAGTTGCATCCACCATGGAGTCAATGTGGGGTAATGGGAAAGGATCCTTGGGACATGCCTTATTTAAATCGGTAAAATTGACACATACCCTCCACTTTCCGTTTTTCTTTTGAACAACAACCACATTGGCCAACCATCTTGGATACTTGACCTCTCTAATCATACCTGCCCGGAGCAATTTCTCTACCTCTTCCTGGATAATGGCATTCCTTTCTGGTGCAAACTTTCTTCTCCTTTGATGGATTGGTTTGGAGGATCTGTCAATGCCGAGTTTGTGAGTGATAACATCTTTGGATATACCAGTCATATCTTCGTGTTTCCATGCAAAGGTAGTCTTTCTCCTTTTGAGGGAGGATACGAGGTCTTCTTTCATTTCTCCAAGGATCCTTGATCCGATATAGATTTTGGATTCAGGATCATCAGGGTCCATGAGGATTTCTATCACATCCTGTTCTCTTGCCTCCAAGACATCCCTTGGAGGATACTTTGATTGCTATTGCTCCCTTGACTTCGAGGCTGGTTTCATCGATGAAGTGTAGCAATTCTTAGCCTCCTGCTGATCACTATCAATCTTCACTATTCCCCAAGGACTAGGGAGCTTCACACATTGATGGTATGTAGATGGGACTGCTTTCATATCGTGTATCCAGGGCCTGCCAAGGATAACATTACAACAAGATAAACAGTCAATAACACAAAATTTTTGATAAGAGTGTAAGCCTTCGATGTATATTGGGAGTTTAATGTCCCCCAGGGTATTCTTAGTTTCGCCACTAAATCCCACGAGCACGGAAGATCTTGGTATGATATCTGATTCAGGGATTCCCATCTTCTTCAGAACATCAAGCTGGATAATGTTCACTGAACTTCATCCGTCTATAAGGATCCTGCGGACAAAATGGTTAGAAATGAAAAGAGTAATAACTAAACCATCGTGATGAGGATCCTGGATATCAACACGATCCTCTTCATCAAAGGTTATGACTTTTCCTTCGGAGACACTTGATGTTCGAACAGGTCTTTCTCCATTATCCATTTTAGTTTCCTTTGCATGCCTTTTAGCTGCTGAGAAGGATGTGCCACAAATGTCTGATCCTCCAGAAATGAAGTTTATCACTTGTGCATCTGCTGGAGGAGCTGGAGCCTTCTCAGGGATCCTTTCAGGATCCTGAGTCCTTGACTTTTTTCTTCCCAACAATTCTCTCAGATGCCCCTTGCTCAACAAGTATCCAATTTCCTTTCTTAGTGCAATGCATTCTTCTGTCAGATGCCCAAAATCTTCATGGTATGCACACCACTTTGATTTATCCTTAGTTGCAGCTGGCCTATCATTTTTTCTGGGCCATCTAGCTTTATCACCTAGACTCTGCATCGCAAGGATTAGTTCATTGTTATCAACACTAAAACAATATTCAGAAATTGGAGGATAATCCTCATCATCCTCTTCTTGATCAATAGAATGCACGTTCTGGTTATCAGATCTGTTGTAGGATCTGAACTTGTTGTTCCTGAATGAGGATCCTTGCTTATCCTGCTTTGAGGATCCTGCTAACCTCTCCTGGATCCTCTTGTCATCCTCTAGTCGAATGAACCTAAGTGCTCGGGTTCTTACCTTATCTAAGTTCCTGCATGGTGTCATAACAAGATCATCATAGAAAGACGAATCCCTAAGCAATCCCATTTTAAAGGCCTCAACAGCCGTGGCTATATCTAAGTTGGGAATGTCTAAGGATTCTTTACTGAATTTGGTAATGTAATCCCTTAATGATTCATTATGACCCTGGGTTATCCTATACAGATCACTAGTTAATCGTTCAAATTTCCTACTACAAGAAAACTGATTATTAAATAGATTAACTAGATTAGCAAATGAGGTAATAGAATAGGGAGGAAGACTTAGCAGCCATTTGAGAGCTGATCCAGTAAGAGTGGATCCGAATCCTTTGCACAGGCATGCTTCCTTTAACCTTTCTGGGATTGGATTGATCTCCATCCTCTCCCTGTATTGTGCTATGTGTTCTTCAGGATCCGTCGAACCATCATATAGTTTCATTGTAGGCACATGGAACCTCTTGGGTATCTCAGCATCACAGATTGGTGGTGCAAAACGAGATATCTTATGGCTCCCATCTGCAATCTCTGGGATAGGTTTGACTACTCCCGGAACACTTGATATCATATCCTTTAACTTTTGCAATTCTCTGGCCATGGCATGATTGATACCTGGATCCTGCATAAGACCATGGTTAGTAGTATAAGAATTATTAAAAGTGTTACCTCCCATTGGATTCAAGTTAGGAAGAATGGATGTTAATCCATATTGTTGAGGCTCTGGAATGATCGAGGGACCAGTAGAAGCATTGGTCTGCATTGGAATAAAATCTCCCTGATGGACATCTGAACTTCCTGTTTGCAAACTCCTCAAGGATCCTGGCATCTGGAAGGATCCCTGAAATTGGGACAATCCTGGAACAAAGGAGGATCCTTGAACCTGGGATGATCCTGGGAAGAAGGAGGATCCTTGAGCCTGGGATGATCCTGGAAAGATGGAGGATCCTTGAACCTGGGATGATCCTGGAACAAAGGAGGATCCTTGAACCTGGGATGATCCTGGAACAAAGGAGGATCCTTGAACCTGGGATGATCCTGGGAAGAAGGAGGATCCTTGAACCTGGGATAATCCTGGAACAAAGGAGGATCCTTGAATCTGCTGCATTCCTGAATATCCTCCTGAATTCGTGAGGGATCCCATATGCTGAGGATAGGATCCCGCTGGCTGGAAAGATGAGCCTGCTGCCTGGGTGATTGTTGTTGTTCCGTAGTGTACTCCTTTCGGTCCACCCACATATTGAACGTCTGGAACCACTGATGGCTGAGAAGTAATCACCGGAGTATCAAAATTCAAGGACTTCGGCACCAGTGGGGAATGATCCTCTGCCGTTGTCTGTTGTTTCTTGAGATCTCCGATTTCTTTAAGAATCCTCTCATTGGTCTTATCCTGTTGCCGTATCTGATCCTTCATCTGCAAAATCAAAGTAAACATATCACTAGTAGTGGGAGTGTAAGAAGCAGAAGAAGTTGGAGGTTTTGAGAAAATGGGAGTTGGTTTCTTCGCAGCATTCTCGACATTCTTCTGGGATCCAGAAGGTGGTGGAGGCAAAGGGGGAACGCCTTGTGAAGAAGTGAATGCGGGCATCAAATTTGAAGCATTCTTCGCTGAGGAAGCCATTTGCTTGATCGTAGTGAACTGAAATGAGCACAGAAATGCGAAATTTTCTAAGGACGAAGCACCAATTGCCCCACGGTGGGCGCCAAACTGTTTTGGTCAAAAAAATCTGTTGAGGATATTGCAACCAAACTCTATGTTACGGGGTATGATGCTAACAATGTAGAACGATAATAAGGATCACTTCAATGTAAATTGCCAAATTGACACAAGGATTTATACGGGGAAAAAGCCCTTGATCAAGAGTTGATCTCCGGCACAAAAAACCCCGGGTGATGGAAACTACCGATCACCAAGCTCAAATAAATGAATAAACGTTTACAACTTCGGATAGTAACGAGCTAGGTACAAGGATCACTATCGTGAAATGTGTAAATGTGAGTGAAAACGAATGTATGTTCGTCGAGAGCTTCAAGTGTGCGAGTATATGAGTGTGTGTAGCTGTCAAAATGACTAAGTGTTTTTCTACTAGCTCGTTACCCCTTTTAAAATAGAAATTTAACTACCAAACTAACTATCCGACTTTTGTGCCAAGCCCCCACGTTCTCCATAACGTCCATTTTTGGCCAAGCACGTGCAGAATAGTTTGGGAATATTCTCCAGGAATGTCGCCAAGACTTGGTCAAGCTGGTTATACCTGCGAGATAGTACAAAACATATGTAAACAATCGTCAGTACGAGGATCCTTAAAGTGATCCATGATCCTGATCCTCAAGCTCTTCTGAGGATCACCGCCTGTCACAGAAGTAAGGATCACTAATTAGGATAACGTGTAAGGATCACTAATTGTTAGAAAATCCTCCCCTAACAGGACCCTTCCCCGTAATCCAACGCATAGGACCAGTTGCCTACCGCTTACAACTACCAGAGGAGGTCGTAGGAGTACATGATGTATTCCATGTATCTAACCTCAAGAAGTGTCTATCGGACGAATCGCTAGTAGTCCCTCTTCAAGACATACAGGTAAATGAAAAGTTGAAATTCGTGGAGAAACCGCTTCAAATAGAAGACAGAAAGATTAAATTTCTCAAGCACAAAAGATTGGTACTGGTCAAAGTCAAGTGGGATTCAAAAAGAGGAACCGAATACACCTGGGAGCTGGAATCTGAGATGAAGCGAAAATATCCTCACTTATTTCAGTAAATCTCGAGGACGAGATTTTAACTGAGGTGGGGAGGATGTAAGGACCTACAAAAATGTCCCAAAACGACCCGTAAGTGAAAACCCGGACCCCTGAAACCCTAATATGCATGAAAAACCAAGAAAACATGAAATTTGGTCTTCTCGCGGGCCGCGTAAATAATAAGCAGACCCTTACGCGGGCCGCGTCAACTTAAAAGTTGACCGGATAAGCATCCAGGCCACGTGTCGTCCACCTGGCAAACCTACTCGTGACACATAAAGCCTACATGTAGACTAGGGTTTCTCGCGGGCTGCGTAAAAGCCTTGTTAAGGCTTACGCGGGCCGCGTAAAACTTGAAAAGTTGCTATAAGTAGCCTGGACCTGGAACTTGCTTCTGTGTTCGAAAAATCAGTTTCAAAACGAAGTATACTGCCTAAATTCGAAGTTTTAAGGTATCAAGGCGCTGCTACGATACAGGGTATTAACTCAATCACTGCTACGATTCAATGTCCGATCGATCGAAACCAATCCGATGGATGTTTAAGTGCTGCCCAAACTCGGGCTATACTTTGTCATTCGTCGTAAATTCGATGGATGTTTAAGTGTTGCACTTTGTCATTCGTCGTGAGGGTTTTAATCTCGTGAGTTATCGTAAATGTTGTATTAAGTTACTGACCTAGTTTCGTATGCATTACTGTTTTAATTTAAGTTACAAGGCTTATCAGTAGGCTAAACTCTTCCTGTTTAAACTTGCAATGTGAGTCATTCTCTTTTATCAAAAGTGTTTTGCAATACCTCAAATTATTTTCCAGTTATAATTACAGGGATTAAGTCTTGGTTATCTTGAATCACTGGCAAGTGGGGTATTGTGCACATTACTAATTTCTCACGGTTAGGTTCATCAACCTAACAGTGATAATCATCACTAATTGGGTGAAAGGACCCAATAGTGGTATGACCATCGTCACCAGGAAGTGACACGATGCCAGATAAAAATAAAATAGTAGCCATTGTAATCGCTCTTATGCTGTAATTTATAACTAAGGTGTCGTTTTGTTTAACCTAAATGACTCGCCAGTATTTCCCCGCTGATAAAATATTTTAAAACATATTTCAGGTGACCTACTGTGAATCAAGGAAAACGTGTTACGGAGCACTAACAAGCTTGAAGTGGTGGCTCAGCAAAATAAATAAACATATTTTGTAAAACAGGGAATTTCCTCGTGAAATTCCTCGTGAAATTCCTCTATTATAAATTATGGGGTTGTCCCAATTTATGAAATAAAATAATTGGGCATTTTCAAATTTTAAAGATCCTGTTGAACTTCCGCTGTCAACTCAAATAATAAATACCACGGGATTTCTGTCCCGCGGCTCCTGGACCGGGTAAAACCGGGACGGGGGCCGTGACATGTTCATCCATTGTTTAAGTTTTAAAACATTACAACAACATTGTTTTAAACCCCAAAAACACAGACTTCGTATTTAGAATACAACACCAACAGGTTTTAAGTTCCATAAGGACTTTTCAAAAGACATTAATGAAAACTAGGCTTTGAGATATGTATCCTATCCAGAATAGGATACACACTCCAAACCACTCGACACCGGATGACATCTTTTATTCCTAACGACACTTGAAACCTTCACGCCTGCCAGATCCCTACTTAGTTTCCTGAAATACATGTAGTTTGAAAACATCAACAAAAGTTGAGCGAGTTCATGTGTTTAGTGTGTGAGCTCGAATAAACTTTGTAATCATTATAAGTATGTATGGACTGCAAACCCTGGTATGAAAGCAAACAAGGAAACAGATCATTAATGGTTTGCAAGTCCATTAATATGTGTGACGTGATGCAGGAAGGCTCAAACCTTGCGGATTTTGCCACGGCTTCAGTTTGTGGATATAGTCACCTCATGGGCCAACCCCCGTCCACATGGGTGTGGGCTCGCTACACCCAAATAGATCTATCACTCATGTCCCTCGGTCCTACAATGAGGATTAATGGTCTTAAGCATTATACCCACCACTCACATGATCTAGCAGTACCCTACCTTAGCTAACCATACCACATATAAACGTTTGTAAACAGTTTGTAACATGTACTTCACCCCCAAAGTTATAAAACTGAAAATAGTTAAATGAAAAGGGGGAACATGAACTCATAGTCTTGCGTTCTTCGTAATCACAGTAACTCAAAGCTCCTTCGGATGTACACGACTACCTACAACGTACTATGGTTTATTAGACGAGCGGGTTGTGCCTTGACTTAGTATTAGTTAGTGTCTTTGAGTTACGTTTCTTCGTGTCTTCAATATTATTTCAAGTTATATAATTTATTTGTTAAAATAATAAATATTTTAACTTAAATTATATTTATTAAATTATGGAATAATTGTTAAAACAATATATTTTAACTTGATACTTTCTAAGTATTTATACATGTATATCCTTCCCAAGGATGGGTGTATTTGTATTTGTATTCTTATACTTGTATATTTTTGCCATGTGTTGATGTCATATTCCGGTGTGTATTGATACGTACGAAAATATGTATTTTCTTGTATTTGTTAAGTATTCGTATACCAAATTTTGTATTAATTTTTCTGGAATAATATCTCCAAAATACATTAATATATATTTCCAAAATATATATTTTAAGAAATATTACTTAGAAAAATTATTTATAATTTTTCCCTTGGCAAAAATATTTATAAATTTCATACAAGTATAAAAAATATTTGTATTTCCATATAAATCCCAAAAATAATATATACTTTCAAGTCTAACTTGGAAAATATGTATAAACTTATTTTTCTCCCAAAAATAATATATTTCATGTTTGTTTGAGAAAATATATATTTCTTCCAAAAATCCAAGAAAACATATTTTTACTTACCAAAAATAATATATTTTCTTCTTGTAAAAAATATGATATAAATTTGTAATAATTGTAGAAATCATATTTTTGTTCCTTTGGTGTCCAAAATATTATTTACCAAAAATATACTTGTGAATAAATTTTCTGGAATATTTTGTGAGTTATATTCCTTAGTTCGGTTTCACCAATATTTTAGGTATTCTTTGTATATTTATTCCTTGAAATCTTTGGTAATATTTTGTATTGTAATTTCTTGGTATTTTGATGAGTTATATCATTTCAAGTCTTAAAATAATATAACTAATACACATAATATACAAATAATCACACATATGGTGACTTCTAATTATATATTTTCCTAAATACATATTTAGTCACTTTTATTTATAAAAACCAACCTCCAATATTTATAGTTTTGTAACAAAAATTTGTGGCAAACCTTATGTGAAAATCCATGATTTGAAATATACTTGTAAATATTTGTTTAAAAATATTTTTCTAAGTGTTTAATTTTTAGAAATTTTTTTCCATAGTTTCCCCTAAAAATGGAGGTTTCCATACCTTGAAGGCATATCATTTTCTTTTGTAAATCAACACAATCAATCAACAATCAACAATATACAATCTATACTTACCAATTTTGCCAAAGACAAGCATAAACTACCACTTCATGAACTTGAAAATTTACAAAAATTTGTAGTAACTTACTAGTATATTTAGTAAGTCTTGTTTTTTTTTTTTGAAAGGTGAGGATCAAGAACTCGCGTATGTCGGGAGATGTAGACTATGTTGTCTTAACCGGGCCCACGCTACAGAGCCCCCACGCCGACCAACCGACATCAACCCCTCGATGAGAAACCCCTATCACCCAGGTAAACCCGGAGGGGAAAACTCACCCGGCAAGACTCGAACCTGGGTTGCCCCATGCTTTATCTTTCCGTGGCCACCACTAGGCTATCCAGTGATGGTTATTTAGTAAGTCTTGTTACCCTTTAAAGTGTGGTTGATTCTTTAAAAACATCATTTCTGAAGAATCTAGATCTTTACAACTTATAATCTCATTTTCTAAAAATACTTCTTCTTGGATTTTTCTTGTTACATAAGTGTTCCTACACTTGTTTAACCTTTATAAACATGGTTGATTTCTTTAAGAACCAAGATTTAGTAAACTTTGTATTTTTAACTTGGTTTCTTGAAAAATCATTCTTGAAATCTTTGATTTACAAGACTTACAACTCACTTTAATCATCATTTTACAAGAAAACATTTTTATTCTTTCAAGTTCATGTCTTTCATGAGGATGATCTATGAATCTTTAACACTTTCATCCTCTCATCTTTCTTGATTATGTTTTTAATCATGATCTAGCAAGATCATATGATGATCTACATCATTTACATAAGTAAAAAAAAATCAACAAGTATAACAACACATAAACATCAAGATTTCTTCATGATTTAAGCTTATGTTCATATTTCGTCTTCTTGTTTCTTAGTGTTCTTTATGATAATCAACATGTATCATCTTTTAACCACTTAAACAAGATGTAAAATGAAGAGATTAGTGTTCTTACTACTAGCTCAAGGCTAGGGATGATCAAGAGAAGAAAAGAGAAGGATAAAAGCAAATGGTGAAGGTCCTTCAACTTCCGGAAGCTCCAAGCTTTTTTGTATGGCTTCTAACACCTTTGAGTATGCATGGATTGTATGAGAAATGAAGAATGATGATGGATGTGGGTGTGGTTGTTCACGGCCGAACCAAGAGGGAGAGGAAGAGAGTGTGTGGGTGTTGTTTAGAAATGAAAATGATAGGTTATGATCTTATGGGTTATACTTATAATACTCCACAAGTGTTTAATCTATTGTATAATATGTTTAGTAAAGGTTAGACATGATCTACTTAAGTATTCAAATAAAGTCTCTAGTGGGCCCCTTATGTTGGCCGATCATAGGTGGGGGGGGGGGGGGTCTAGGCTAGGTGGTAAAGGTAAGTTAGTTATTATAGTTGAAAATCAAGTATATAGTTAGGTTATCTAGTTACTAGATGTTACATAAGGTGTTATGATGTTCGGGGACCATAACTAGCTTGGAAATGTTAAAACAATGCTTCTAGTGAAAATTTGGTATTTCGGGTAGTGTCCGGTTGTTCGGTTGGTTACCGGTTCGTTAAGGTACTAAACTATGCAGTTTAGTGTGCTTTATGTTATCTTTTGTGACAATTTTGATTCTCGACACTTAGGAAAGCATCCAGGACCATTTAACCATATTTCTGCATGATATTAAATTGTTTAAATGCTGAATTTTGCTGAATTCTACAGAATGCTGCAGTTTATGTAAGTTTTAGGCACTTTCCGGCACCTAATATATCACTAGAAAGGCAGTTTTATGATCCTTACTTTCCTACACAGTATACGAGTGTAACTCTTGGTTTCTGGCCCATTCT
>JARYGA010006280.1:0-14854 GCA_030545235.1 Helianthus tuberosus
AAATGTAATGATCGTAATCTAGAAGGTTAGAGAAGTTCTTTATACATAGGTTAATTACACACCGATACGTTTTACATTATGATAATTTCAGTTCAATACATGACAAGGCCAATAAACATCAAACATATTCTCATATAATACTAGTGTTGGAAAAATCTGGATTAATCGGCGACTAGTGGGTGATTAGTCGCTAGTCGGCGGCCACTGATTAATTTTTGGGTAATCGGTGAGTTAATCGTTAGCCGGCCCTAATCGAATCCAGTCGGCCGGAAATAGGAAACTCCGGCGAGATTCCGACAGGATTCAGGCCAAAACCTGTAAATTCCGGCGATTAATCATGTATACTTAAAAAATAGGTATATATATGTATAAAACTAAAAATTGCATATAAAAATCCCAATCTGGTTAATCACGACTAATCCTGATTAATCGCTACAGTACTCAATCGGCCAACTAGCGCCTAGCGAATCTTACAAGCATGTATAATACACATAACAAATCACCACTAACATGACAAAAACAAGTAAATATATTGTGTATATATATCGAACTCACTTCAGGAGTGGCTCTAGGATAATGAACGGAGCCGGACTGCAAAATTCTCCTTCTCCCATCTATAATCAAAGCCTTACTGTCATAAGTTACTGTAACAGAAAACCCTAATTCACCGTAAAGAACAATTATAAACAAAATTAACCCTAAAACCCCATATTTCCCCATGAACTCAGTTCAAATATCAAAATTGCAGAAACAGGAATCGATTACGTTTTATTTTATAGAAAAAATGGATGATTGTTCTCATGCGATTGCTTTGTAACGTTTGTTGAGATCGAATTGAAGAATATAAAGTAATAAGACAGAAAATCGAATGGATTTTGTATTGTACCTGTTGAGATTACTTGCAACGATGATTTCTAAAGTTGATCCGTATCGATCATGACTGTAAGATTGCTATTTGCTAGGGTTTAATGGATACGACAATGCATTTCTGTTGCTTTCCCGCCATTCTTTTACTATTTGTTGCCGTTTGCTTTGACAGGGATGTTAATGTTAATGTTAATGTTAAGTGTGTTGGGTATGTTGGTTGGCATGTTGAAATGTGCAATATGAACTTGAGCCATATTATTCATATCATATATTTCAACCATAACTTGCATACTAGTTAACCAGAACACAACTTGTTTTACACATTTTATAATTGAGTTATACGTGTTAGACGAGTTATTGGGTGCTAAGGGCACACTCTATGGTTCTCTCGAAGGAAACTGATGATCCTTTTTGTTTTAGGCCTGATTCTCTCCAAATCTTGGTGTTCCTCAATTTCGGAGCTCTCGATAGGCCTCGAATGACTGAGTTGTGTTCCCATGCGGCCTCAAGTTTCCTGATTCCACCTAGGGATGTTCATCGAATCGAATATCGAATTTTCGAATTATTCGAATCGAATTATTCGAATAATTTTTATTTTTCCTTGAATTCGTATTCGATTCGAATTCGATTAATTCCTACCGAATTCGATTCGAATTCGTATTCGAATAAAAAACACAATTCGTATTCGATTAAAAATTCGAATTCGAATCGAATTCGAATAAATTCGATTTAATTCAGATTCTTTAAAAACATGTAAAAAACTTTCAAAATGAAACATAAATTTTAAAGCAGCCATAAAGCACGATATCACCTTAAAAAATTCTAAATAAAGTACCACAAGTCTAAATTCAAAACGAGAAGTCGGGAATAACCACTCCACATTACAAGTTAATATTTTTACGCGCTTAGAAATCTATTGATAGATTTGTTACTTAGGTTTTAGTAATGTGCCATGTAGTGGGTTTGGTAATAGGTAATTTTAATACTTGGAAAAAAAATTGAAAATAATTTATAGTATAGCCTAATAAAAGTTATATATGTATTATATATAAAAGAGTAAATTGTCATTTCCGTCCCTGAGGTTTGGGCACGTTTGCCATTTTCGTCCAAAATGACACTTTTGTACCATTTTGCCCCCAACGTTTGCCATTTTTTGCCATTTTTATCCAAATGCCTAACCAAGTTACTTTATATTTGTCTGATGTGGTAATTTTGAAAATTTTCAAATATAAGGGGGTAACTTGCAATTTATGTGTTATAGATATATCACAACACATACATAAAACACATACATACATACTGCACTCGTCTCCCACCCTCAACAAACGCCGCCGCCACCACGACCATCAACAACCTGCAACTCCGGCACCATCTCCGGCACAACCTGCAACTCTGGCACAACCATCGCAAATCCGACCCATCTCTCTCTCTTCTCTCTCTTCTGCGATCGTGAAGGGTGATGGCAGATGAGGAGTCACCGGCCACCACCACCACTCTCTCTCTCTCTCTTTCTCACCGTTTTTCTCTCTCACTACGGCAGCCGGATGTTTCTAATCTAGGGTTTCGCTCAGATCTGATGAAGATGATGTTAATGGCGGTTGCTGGTGGAGTTGGTTGGTGGTTGTTGAGTGACGAACGGCGGTACAGATGACATGATTGAGAGCTATATCGTTTTTTAACCAGAGATTTGGTGAATTTAACGGTGACGGGTGGTCAGGGTTTCGATTGTCAATTGAACAAGATGACATTGGATCGGGTTGTTGATGATGATTCGCCGTATGGTCAAGGGTCGAGCTTTTTGTTGAATGATAGACCTCCTGTGGATGATGCTGATGATGATGATGTTAATCCGTCAGTTTCTGCTGAAGGATCTGTTTTGGGTTCGTGGGGGAATAAGAAATGGGGTGATATTGCTTCTTATTTTGCTAAAAAGGTAAATATGGTATTCAAGTTTCTTTTTTGTTGTTTGAATGTACGATGAGTTCAGATACATGAATCGATCAGTTAGACTTTCTTGATGTATTTTGCAAAATGACTGTTATTGAAATTCTTATGTGTATACATATTTGCACTTGTTGCAGAATTTGTTGAGATTGTTGTATGATGTTTGCTAGATTTGATTGAATCACTGGTTGGGGGTTATGGTGGTGGTTGGAGAGAGAGAGAGAGTAAAGAGAGAATAAGAGATATGAAGGTGGTTGTGGAGGTGGTAGGGATTGGTGGCGGAGGTGGTGGTGGTGGTGATGGTGGATGAGAAAAGAGAGAGAAAGATGAGAGAGAGAGAGATAGAGAGAGAGAGAGTGGACTGATGAAACTCTATAAATTAATATTGATTCACTCTATAAATTAAAAAAAAATATTAAAAAAACATTATAAATTAAAGAGTAAACATTACAAGTTACCCCCTTATCATTAACAAATTTCAAAAATACCCCAATTTGACGTTATAAAGTGACTAGGTTAGGCATTTGGACGATAATGACAAAAAGTTACAAACGTGGGGGGCAAAAAGGTACCAAAGTGTCATTTTGGACGAAAATGGCAAACGTGCCCAAACCTCAGGGACGAAAATGGCAATTTACTCTATATAAAAATGTATAATTTTTATTCGAATTTCGAATCGAATCGAATTTGAAATTATAAATTCGTATTCGATTTACTTGACTCGAATTGAATTGAATCGAATTTGAATTCGAATTCTTATAATCGAAACGAATTCTTCATAATCGAATCGAATTTAAACGAATTTTGAATTTTCGAATTCGAAACGAATTCTGCACACCCATTTCCACCACCCCGATTCCATACCATGTACCTTAATTAGGTTACCGTTAACGTGTTTAATATGTTAGTATGAGAGTGACAAGTAGATAATATGGTGTGACAAAATAAAGAATATTATGAATAACCATATAATATTGAAATCAAACTCATAGTAAAGTTCAAAATCCGGACAATAAAATACGAAGTCGAGAATTTGAGCTTAATGGAGAATTAGACTAGTAGAGTTGGGTGAGAAATATTAACAGTTTTATTGAAAATTGTATTGGAAATTGCAAGTGTATTTATAGTAAACTAGCTAATTTTTCGTCCGCGCGTTGCGGCAGGGACTCAATGACTACAAAAGGCGTGTCAGCAACGGCAAGCAGATACCGAATATCAAAACATAAATAAAAATGACGTGGTAAGGATAGTCACTCCATCCTAAAAAAACAATTTTAAATAACCTAATATATAATAATAGACCCACACGTCCTACACGTTGGAAATTCGGTTGTTTTCAGTGCAGTTATTGCGGTGCTAACACGTTAAAATATGGATGAGCTCGGTACCTGTAACGGCACCGAAAGTACCGATCCGGAAAATCATCGAAATTAGGTATCGGCACCGAAAATTCCTGGTACAATACGGTATGGTATATGAAGGTAAAAATCAATAAATACAGGTATGGTGCTAGACCGGTGTCGAACCGAAAGTAATGATTTTGAAAACGCGAAAAGGTGGGTACCAAATTGGTACCGAAAATGATTTGGTATAGTAAATTTGGTACCTATACGATGCTGGTTTAATTACAGGATTTGATACGATTTGCTCATCAATATTCTAAATATCCAAGTTTATTTTACATGCTATAATTAATTCATTACAGAAAAAGACAAAAAAGAAACTAAAATAAGTTGTTGTGTATATAAATCCCCATTCAAACGAAATACAGTTTACTTACTGTGTGTATGAAAAGTAATCCAAACGGTGCAATTACTTGCATCGCTGCGTTGCTACAGGATTTTATGAGCTCGGTAACAACCGTTACCGAAAATACCGTTACCGAAATCCTCAAAAGTGGGTACCGGTACCGAATATACCTGGTACGGTACGATTCGGTACCGGTCGGTACTGGTACGACACCGGTATTTGAGGGTAAAAACCGGTGAATACCAGTGCCGAACCAATACTGAAAATACACCGGTTTGGTAAAGTTGGTACCGGTACCGGTACCCGAGGGTAAAAACCGGTGAATACCAGTGCCGAACCGGTACCGAAAATACACCGATTTGATAAATTTGGTACAGGTACCCGATACCATTTGCTACACCGATTTAATAAATTTGGTACCGGTACCCTTATCTACTATTCATTCTCATTAATGTTATTGTTCATTTCGTTGTAATTTTAATTTAACTAGAATTACGACCCGCCGCAATGCGGCGGGGATTCTTTAGTTATAACTAAGTCGATTTAGGACCCGCACGTTATGTTGAACCTGTCAAACGGGAAAAAATAGACGATGTAAAAACGTTCACCCAAACACGCATGTTGCGTCGTCTTAACTCGCAAAATTTAGAACGAAACGTAAAAACGTTAAACCAAAGACGCACGTTGCGATGTGTTAAGTCACAAAATTTAGAACGAAGCATAAAGCGAAAAATTTGCGGAAAATGAAAACTATAAAGGACTAAAGTTGTAAGTAAAAAAAGTTGTGAGGATAAATTGCAAAAGAGATAAAAAGTTTTGGGTTAAAAGTAAAAAAACAAATAGTTTTGGGTTAAAAGTAATTTATGAAATACTTTTGAGTGAAAAGTAAAAAAATCAATTTTTTTTTAAAAACCCTCAAAGATAAGGTTACAACAACCATATGCATAACCATTTTTTTCTTTGGAAAACACCCCCGCATTGCCACGGGGGGCATAAAACCATGTCAAATAGCATTAATGTCATACCATCGCCAGCGACCACAAACACTGAATTTGCGGCGAAAAAATGAGACTGAAACGTAAAACATAGAAAATAATAACTAAGTCGATTTAGGACCCGCACGTTATGACGAACTTGTCAAACAGGAAAAAAATAGACGACGTAAAAATGTTGAACTACACACGTACATTGCATCTTATTAACTCGCAAAACTTATGACAAAGCGTAAAACGGAACGTAAAAATGTTGAACCACACACGCACGTTGCGCCGTGTTAACTTGCAAAATTTAGAACGAAGCATAAAACGAAAAATTTGCAGAATATGAAAAGTACAGGAGACCAAAGTTGAAAGTAAAAAAGTTATTAGGTTAAACTGAAAAGATAAAAAGTTTAGAGCTAAAAGTTGTAACCCAAATAGTTTTGTGTTAAAAATAACACATCAAATGCTTTTGGACTAAAAGTATAAAATCAACTTTTTTTTTGGAAAACTCCCCAAACATAATTTACAACTCCTAATGCACACAAAAGTTGATAATTTATATAGTGTATAATATATATAGGTAATGGATGGTATGAATATATTTTTTTTAATATTGAAAAAATTGAGAGCGAAAAAAATTATAAGTTTCATTTTAAATACTTAAACAGGTTCTTGGGTCAACTGGTTAATATACAGGTCAACCAAACCCAGCCTGTTTTTAAAACGGGTCTGAGATCATCATGAACACGGCCTATTTTTTAAACAAGTTATGTTATCGACCCAAAACATGATTTTCCATGTCGTGTTCGGGTCGTTTCAAGAACTTTCACCAAAACTTGCTTTTTATGCGAAACCTATAAACTATGTTATTTTGTTAAAAAAAAAAAAGTAACTGCCATTTTGGTCCCTGAGTTTTGTTCACTTTTTGCCACTTTAGTCCAAATTTGAAACCTTTTACATCTGGGTCCCTGTGGTTTCATTTTTGCTACCATTTTGGTCCAAAAATCAATTAGGTCAGATTTCTAAAAAAAACCTTGCTATTTTGTCCTTTTCCTCAGGGGCAAAATTGTCATTTCCTTTTATTTTATTTAAAGCTTTTGTTAACCTTTGACTTAAAGCACAAATGTCATCTTCAACAACATTAGCTCTGGATCAAACATCAGCACCATGGCTCCACCTCCACCAAACGCCACCGTCACCACATGTTCCACCACCCTCCACCAACCCACCACACCTCTCTCTCTCTCTCTCTCTCTCTCAAGAACACCACACCAACCCGCCGGCATCCCCCCTCTCTCTCCTGAACAACACCACCAAGAGCCACCAAAATCGGAGGGCTACCACCTATCCGAAACAACTTAATCAGGTCATAAAATTGTCCATCAATATCACCACAAACCACCACCGAACGTTTCACCAGCTGCACATTCCATTCCTCCATCCCTATTAGACGTTTCACCAGCTCAATCAGGGTTTCCACCTATCCAAAACTGTCACAGACTCATAATCACCGGACGTTTCACCGTAAAGCTTCACCGAAGGGTTTTCCGATTTCGTTTTCTTCTCAAATGTTACCGAATCTGTGAAAATCGATGGTAAAATTTGAGACCTGTGAAAATCGATGATGATTTTGTGAACCGGATGCTAAATGTGAGATCGCAAGCTGCTCTATCTTAGTCTGTGGTGATTGTGGTGGAGGAGGTGGTGTTGGTGAAATATGCAGAGATTGATGGGGGTTTGTGGTTGAGTGAAGAATTGGGTTGAATTGTAGATTTGGGTGTGGTTTGATTAGGGATGTGTTCAACCACATTTACGTCACATGTTTGATTATTAGATCTGAATTGTAGATTTAGGTGGTGGTGGATTTGAGAGAGAGAGAAAGAGAGAGAAGGGAAGAAGATCTGAATTGTGATTAGGGATGATCTGCAGATTAACGAGAGAGAGAAGAGAGAGAGACATGGTTTTTTTTGTTGAAAATGACAATTTTGCCCCTGAGGAAAAGAACAAAATAACAAGGTTTTTTTAGAAATCTGACCTGATTTGATTTTTAGACCAAAATGGCAACAAAAATGAACCACATGGACCCAGATGTAAAAGGTTTCAAATTTGGACTATAGTGGCAAAAGTGACCAAACCTCAGGGACCAAAATGGCAGTTTACTCAAAAAAATAAAAAAATCTTCAAATTCTTTTTCATCCATATTCTTGATTTGAAATTAGATATCCATGTCGGTTATTTCAAAACTCACAAGTTTTATAACTCGACTCGATAACCGAATTTTGAATTCGAGTTATCCGGCTTGAAAAAACTAAGGGTAGGGGGTATAATGCTCGGTGAGTGGTGCGGGGAGTGGGAGTCACCGATCAGTGACTATACCCACTTGATGAACTTGATCGGTGAGTTGGAGAGAGGGTACCAAAATCGGTGTGTAGTCACCGAATGTGAGTGATGGAGGAGAGAGAGAGAGATGAGAGAAGAACCAATCAAATTTTTTTTATTTTTTAACCTACTCAAACACCCTAGAGTGATTAACCATACCCCTTGATTGAGTGCAAAATGAGGAGTGGAATGAGGTGTTGACATAGCATAATATTATTGGGTAGTATTTCACTCAATCACCCTAGAGTGATTAACCATACTGAAGAAACACATAACTAATTTTAGGGTGGATTAGTTTGGTTTATGCTTCTATCATAGTGGTTAATCTTCTAATGACTTTCTGAGCTTCGTAATGATCTTCTACACCTGCAAAACAGAACACCGTTACTCGTTAAGAGGGGAATGTGCGGGTTTCCCTCTTAACAGGGCTCCGGCGTGAGAATAAGCGACTGTTTTGAGGAGATAAGTATGTATTGAGGTTAAGAGTAGAGAGAATGGAATGTTTAACCTGTGGAGTGAAGGTCTCTATTTATAGCCGGAGAGGTTTAAGAGGATGTGGGGTGATGGGCCTTGGGCCGGAAGGCGACAACTTAAAGGATATGCTATTTGTCTCACTGGTGTCAACCGTTAGTGGCTTCTAGGAGTTCCCTGGTGCTGGCGCACCGTGATTGGAGCCACGTGTCATGGTTGTCGGCCTGGCCGCCCTTCTGCCATCAGCAGGTAAGTGGAGATTGTGGGGCAGGTGTCTCTGCCCTGTGATTGGTGCCACGTAGGCGTCCTCGAGTACTTTTTGTCTCCTGCTGATACGTGGTTGAAAACTGGTGCTCGTAATTGCATAACTTTATATTTTTATATGAGTTTTAATCTTGAATAGCCTACTTTTAATTAGATTTGTGTCTATGCAGATTTAATGAAGTTTAAGGAGCTTTTCGGGAGCCTTACGGGTCATCGGGTCGAAAACCGGAGCACTAGGATGTGTTACGGGTCAACCGGATGCGTTGGAAGCGAAAAACAGAAAGTTGCAAACGAGAGCCTGTCGCCGACGGCCTGGGCCCCGTCGGCGACGCCCTCCAGAATTACCCGTCGGCACTCTTTTCCCGTAACCAGACAAATAACCCGTCGGACGAATAAGTGAAAACCAGAGCCCGTCGGCGACGGGGTGGGACCCGTCGGCGACGGGTAGCGCTTTTCTGAAACGGGAAATGTTGAGTTTTTGGGTTAAGGTCGATTCTCATTGGTTCTCTTGGCATTGAAGTCGTCAGTTACACTTGGTTTTGAGTTTAAAACTTGATCTTGGAGCCATTACCATCCATGATTCACCTACCATTCCATCATCTATCATCTCTACAACCGAATCACAATCATTCATCCCCAATTCACCATCAAAACCCTAATTCATCCAATCCATCATCCTTCTCACCATCATCATTCCATAAACCCTAATTCTCCATCATTCCTTCATCCTACAAGCTTCAAGATGACTCCATCCGCATCCCAAGCATCCGGTGATCAAGTTGCATCAACCATGAGCGGCTAATCATCTCGGTTTCACCCCGGTGTAGGTAGTTCTTAATTTTAGGGTTTCAATTTGTTCTTGTTTCATCTTAGTGACAATTTGTATTTGGTTTTTGAAACTTTTGACAATAGTATTACATTTGTTACGAATTCGTGAATTGTCGAACGATGTTAAAAGTTATGACTTTGCGAAACGGTGATATGTAATTGTACGTTGTCGTTGTTAGGATTTACTTGTGTTGATTACAAAGTGTCTTTTTGTCCGTTCTTCGGGGCGTTGATAGCTAGTAGCACCTAAGTCACGGTACACTAAATCCGTTAATCGAATGCATTTGAGTTGAAACTAAAACTTGTAGAAATCCTAGGTTAACAATTACCGAAACCGGGTGTGATTCCTTTTTATCATTATTGTTCTAGTAACCATTTTTCTTGCAATCGTTAATTAGTAGTTGTTAACCATTCGCATCAATTCATTTAGTTAAAAATCATATCTCTCCATTAAACAAAAATATAAAGATATTCTAGTAAGCTTCATAAATCGTGACATTTGTTCTAATTCATTCGAATCCACACACAAACCACATACTCTTCGTGGTTCGACCCCTTGCTACCACTAACTATTTGTTAAGGGTAATTTGGGCATATAAATATTATCTTTGACCGGAGCGCGACATTCCGATCAAATTTTGGCGCCGCTGCCGGGGAGTGCGTGCGCTTTGTGTTTGGATTATTATTTGAATTTTTTGTGATTACCTGTTTAAGTTGTTTAGTTTCTTTTTGCACTTTGTCTTTTTCCTTGTTACGCGGGTGTGTTACTTGTGCAGGTTACAGGTAGTGCATGCATACGCGAAACTCCGGGAGGACTTCACCTTTAGTCTACGAACCGGAAATCGAAAGAGTAGCAAGAAGAAACCTAGCAAGCTGGTTAGAAGCAACACTTGCTTCTAATCAAACCAATCAAACACCACAACATACACCATCCATTGAAACCGATTCAATGGCGAACCAAAACTCAAACCAAAACCTTAACTCTAACCAATTCCAATACCGAAGCAACTTCAATCCCGCTCCAAATATGCAACCTATACCTCCCGAGCGACCGGGTGGTAATAACAACAATACCGGACCACCTACACCACCTTTCCAAAACCAAAATCCCAACAACAATCAAAGAACACCTCAACAACAAAACCTTCATAGACAAACCTCTTTACCCATCAACCTAGATGACCGGAATGTCAATTCCGACCGTCGGGGAAATCGTGATCGCGGCAATCCCGCAAATGAAGACCCATTCTTCAACATCGATGACTTGAGGAATGCAATCCCCGATGATGAACCGTATAGTGTTCCCGATTATCAATCGCCGGAACATGTGAGTGTTCATACGGAAAATTCGGACGATGGGGGATACTATGATGATAGGGCTAACGATGATGAAGATTGGGGCTACGTGAATAGGGGAAACGTCTACAATGCTAGAAGGTATGATGATGAGGAATTTTGCTACCAACATGCCAATTACGTTGGGGATGACGAATACGGTTACGAAGGTGGAAGAAATGATGGTTATGGGAACAACCGTCAACCACGAAACAATGACCAACGGAACCGGAATGATAGGTTTTATAACAACAACAACAATGCAAACCCTAACTGGATTCCTCGTTTCGTGGGAGGTGGTAACCCAAGGGATAATAGAAGAGAGGATCGAAGAGATGATCGAAGAGGTGAAAGACGGGATAATAGAAGACCGGTTGATCAAGAAGTTAATGGTCCACATCGTCGTCAACGACCTCCACGAGGAGTGAATGATCGTTTCAGGCCGGTTGTCACCGAGAATAACTCACCAATCGTTTGTGAAAGGAGGATGTTTGATTGTAAACCCCATTACATCAACATACTTCCTCATTTTAATGGAAGATCTAATGACGAACCGTACACACATTTGACAGAGTTTTCTTCTATTTGCGGCACTATCGGGGGGCATAACTTTGCATTAGATGAGGTTAAACTTCGTTTGTTCCAATTCTCATTGAAAGACAAAGCAAAGCAATGGTTCCTTACACTCCCAGCCAATAGCATCCGCACATGGGGAGAAATGCAACAAGCTTTTCTAGATGAATATTATTCTATGGCAAAGACCGATGATGCTCGTGATGAAATTAGGTCTTTTCGCCAATTATCGGGTGAGCCGTTGCATGAAGCCTTTACAAGATTTAAAGAAATGATGCGAAGATGCCCACATCATCAAATCGAGAAGTGGGAATTGGTTAAATGCTTTGTACGGGGTCTAGATGACAATACATGGAACCGACTTGAATCCACAAGCAATGGGACCCTTCTAAGCAACCATGAGGACGATGATTGGGAGTTTTTGGAACGAATGAGCAAGCGTTCGAAAGAGAAAGAATCCGCCGACCGAGCCAAGAAGCATGCCGTTTCCCGGTCACTTCCCGATCTTGATTCTAAAGATCGGATTTCTACTTTTGAGCGGGAAATGGCTCGAATGAAGAAAAAGGAAGTAAATGCGGTTCAATTCGAGGTATGTGAAGGTTGTGGTGATATTGGACATAGAGCGGAACAATGTCCAACGGGGCCGAGTGACTACACGGAGGAAGTCAATCAAGTGTATGGAGATAGGAAGCAATATGACATGAACTCCAACACTTATCATCCGGGTTTGAGAAATCACCCTAACTTCCGATATGGTAATGCTTCAAATCAAATGAACCCGAATTTTCAATCGGGTAACCAAGGAGGTCAAAGCGGAGCATCATATCAAAACCGTCAAGGTGGTAACCAAGGAGGTTATCAACGAAATTACAACCAAGGGTATCAAGGTAGGGACAATAATTACCAAGGTGGGTACCAAAGGAATTACAACAATCAAGGCGGTAATGGAAGCGGGTCGAACAATCATACCGGTGGCGATGATTTGGGTGCCAAAATGGATGCGTTGTTGAATATGAAAAAGGAATCTCACCATGATATCAAGGAGATAAAGAAGACAAATGAGATTCGGGATAAAGCACATGAGGCATTGGCAAAGCAAGTGGGCCAACTCGCGGAAGAAATGGCTCAAATGAGAGGAAGCACGGGAAGACTCCCAAGTGACACCGCGGTGAACCCTAAGCATCAAGGTTCAAACTCAAGGAACACACGTGAGGTACCAATTAATAAAATTACTTTACGTAGTGGTCGAGTCGTTGATAATGGTGTCAAAACACCATTACCCCAGTTTGTTGAAGGGGTGGTGGAAGATGCTAGTGAAGATGAGAATGTGAATGGTCAAACGGGTCAAAATAAAAATGAATTAAAACAGAACAATGATACCCCCGTTGTGACCATCCCCGTCCCTAAGGCTAAGGAAAAGGGTGTGGAGGCTAATACCGCCCCTTATCCCGAAGCATTGAAGGGACCCATGAAAAAAGTTGTAAACAAAAGAGGTCCACAACAAGAAGAGTTGTTGGAGATTTTCAAGCAAGTAAAAATAAACTTACCTCTTTTAGATGCAATCAAACAAGTACCGTCTTATGCTAAGTACTTGAAAGAATTGTGCACGCAGAAACGAACTCATAAATTTCCTAAAAAAATAGATTTAACCGAAAATGTGAGTTCGATTCTTTCGGGTGTACTTCCACCTAAGCTCCAAGATCCGGGTGCGCCTATCATTTCAATTCAAGTAGGCGATTTTAAAATCAATCGGGCACTTCTAGATCTTGGTGCTAGCGTGAGCATTCTACCGGGTAGTTTGTATGACCAATATGAGTTTGGTCCACTTCAATCGTCAAACACCACCGTGGTGTTAGCCGATTTGACACCCAAACTACCCCGTGGAGTTGTTTCGGATGTGATAGTGAAAATCGAGGATTTTTACTATCCGGTGGACTTTCTAGTACTTGATTATGTGGCCAAGGACCCAACCAAGCAACCTACGGTGATTTTGGGTCGACCGTTCTTAGCAACCGCAAATTCTCAAATTGATTGCAAAACGGGAACGGTTGACATGACATTTGGAAACCGAAGGTTGAGGTTGCATGTTTTTTCCGGACTTATGAACCCTCCAGTTGATGATGAATGCTATATGGCGGACGTCGTTGACACGTGTATACCTCTCTGCGACACAGTCGTAGATGGGGAAAACACAATGGAGGATTGTTATATGTTTGACAGGTCACAGGTGGAGATGGATAAGAGCATAGACGAGGAAGTGAGAAGTTTGGAGGTGCTTGCGGTTAGAGAGGGAAAACCGACATGGACGCACCAAGTTGAGAGTTTACCGGAGAGCATCGACACCAAGTTGAAGCCGTCATTAATAGAGCCTCCGGAGGTTGAATTGAAAGCGTTGCCTAAGCATCTCAAATATGCTTATGTTGGTGAAGGCAACACGCTCCCGGTTATTATTGCATCAAACTTAACCGTGGAGCAAGAGGATAAATTGATGGATGTTTTGGTCACTAATCGGGCGGCGATTGGATGGACCATTGCTGATTTGAAGGGTATTAGTCCCTCAGTGGTGATGCACAAAATCATCACGGAAGAGAATGTAACTCCCGTTCGAGATGCACAACGGAGATTAAATCCGAATATGCGGGAGGTAGTGAAGAAGGAGGTGCTGAAATGGCTCGATGCGGGTATCATTTACCCGATCTCGGATAGCCAATGGGTGAGCCCAACACAGACGGTTCCCAAGAAAGCGGGCATACAAGTCGTCAAAAATGACGCAGGTGAAGAGGTAGCCACTCGGCCGGTAACCGGGTGGCGAATTTGTATTGATTATAGGAAGTTGAATACCGCAACTTCCAAAGATCATTTCCCTTTACCGTTCATTGATCAGATAGTTGAGAAATTGTCGGGACAAAAATTTTATTGTTTCTTAGATGGCTATTCTGGTTATAACCAAATCGCCATCCATCCGGAAGACCAAGCAAAGACCACGTTTACTTGTCCCTACGGCACTTTCGCATTTAGGCGAATGCCGTTTGGATTATGTAACGCCCCCGCCACCTTCCAAAGGTATATGATGAGTATCTTTTCAGATATGGTGGGGAAGTCTTTGGAAATCTTCATGGATGATTTCTCAATTTTTGGGTCATCTTTTGAGGCTTGTTTGGACCAACTAGATAAAGTGTTAAGAAGGTGTGTCGAAACTAGTTTGGTCTTAAGTTGGGAAAAGAGCCATTTTATGGTTCAAGAGGGAATAGTGTTGGGACACGTGGTGTCAAGTCGTGGGAAAGAGGTTGATCGGGCAAAGGTACAAGTCATATCTACTTTACCGTATCCCACGACCGTTAAAGGTGTTAGGTCATTTCTAGGTCATGCGGGTTTTTACCGGCGGTTTATTAAGGGTTTTAGTGACATAACCAAGCCTTTGTGTAACCTGTTGTTAAAAGATCAACCGTTTGATTTTAATGAAA
>JARYGA010006281.1:0-25787 GCA_030545235.1 Helianthus tuberosus
GGATCACTCGAGATGGGCATGGAACTTACTCCTACCATAAGCTTGACAAGCAATCAACCCTCCTTCTTTTTAACTATACACCTTTGTAAATATCAAGAGGACTTTTGGGGTGAAGGGTTAGGCTTGGGTTAAAGGTAGGTGGTTGGGTTAGTGGTTAGTAAAAGGGCGAAAGGCGTAAAAAGCGTCGGTTTTCGTAAGACTTTTTATTTTTGAAGTTTTTATTTTGATGAAGCCATTATTCAAACAAAGTTATTTTTGATAAACTTGTTTGTTTATTTTTCTTTTCCTTCATCATCATCAAAAAAAAAAAAAAAAAAATTTTGAAAGACATAAGAAAAACCGAGCTTGTTACTAAAACAAAGGGTTTAAAAATAAAAAAGGTTTTGGTGGGTGAAAGGGTGTTTGTTTTGGGTTATGAAATGAAAAGGTTTAGGCTCAAAGGGGTTAACTAGGGGGATTTTGGGTAGGTAGTAAAAATAATGGTGTAGAAATAAAAAGGGTTAGTCCTAATGCCTCCGTCATTTACTTACTCGGGTTTAAGTTTGGAAGGACTGGGAATGTATCGTCGTGGCAAGTTCTAGAGTCGTAAGACCCAAGCGGCTATTCACACAAGAAACGAAAAATGAGCATTTAGTTTAAAGATATATATTTGTATGCTCAATAAAGGCTCAAAACTCTCTTTTTGTGGGAATGGGTTTTTATGTGATCAAGTATATATAATTAAATTTTAATCAAACTTGTCATGCCGTTTCATAATTTTCTTATGTTGGTTCTTTTTATCATGACGCTATCGGTTGTAAATTTGTAAAAATATAGCCTTTTTTAGAACTTGAAATTCCCAAATTAAATCTAGACAAATAAAAAAAATGAAAAATTTTTGAAAAAATTTGGGGTGATTAGCGGTTCCAATAGAGTTTTGTGTAAGGCTTGTAATTAGGACTTGCAAGATTCAAGGTTTTAGCATCCCCCCCCCCCCCCCCACACTTAAATTACACATTGTCCTCAATGTGTCCCAAAAATAAGTTTTTAGGTTGATTGAATGTGTAAAAATGTGTGAAAAAGCAAAATTTTATGTTACTGGGCGTCTGGACACGGCCCTGTGTCGGATGGACACGACCCCGTGGTCAGAGTGCCAGTAACATTTACTTACAGAAGGTGGACATGGGGGCGTGTTGGCTGGACACGACCCCGTGTCTGGCAAAAGTCTGCAGAATTAAACAAACAGCAGGTCTGGGGGAGTGGGCATGGGGGCGTGTCGGCTGGACACGACCCCGTGTAGACAATCTGCAAAGGTGAAAAACAGGTTTATGGCTCCGGTTTTCCTGTCCCGGCTTTAGTAGCACTAATGTTTAGTGCTCTAAGCCTCGTATGTACCTGTTTTATCACTTAACACTACATCAAACCATAACAAGCATCCTAAATTACCATAGTTCAACATCCAAATCACAAAGTTAAAAAGAAAAGAAAATGCAGAAAATAAAAAGAGTTAAAGGAAGTAAATTGTTCAACACACGGCACGCAGGCCGGAAATTGTTCAAAAGGAAAAGGGGGGTTAACCTGTGGGATCACCAACCAGCCGCTCCTGCCTCTACTCCTCCCGCCTAGTCCATGTCCTCGTCCTCATCGTCATCACCTCCTCCTCCGTGCCCCGCCATGTACTCCCGGATATTCCCAAAGTCATCTTGGATGTCGGATATGTTTCTCTCGATTGCTCCGACCCGGTGTACGTGTTGCTCGCCATGTTATAGGTGTTCCTGGTGCACATGAGGTTTTCCTGCAATAAATCATGTAAACTTTGGAAGTTAGGAAAACCGCCTCCTTGTGAGGAGGATTGGCCCGGATCACCGTGGGGCTGGTATTGGTAATGAGGAGGTTGTTGAAACTATGGAGCATGAAGGACGAGTGCCTCTTTCGGGTTCCTTGCATGCCCTTGGACTCTTTGGAAGCTAACCGACCCGTCTTCGGCTTCATAAATCAGGTTCATGGGGCGGCAGATGTGTATGTCCACTCTTCCCGACCATGGGCTCTTTTGGAAAGACCTGGGCATGTTCACGAAGTGCTTGAAGAGACGGTAAATCCACCCCTCGAAGAAGATAGGGGTTGGTGGAGTAGCAAGCCGGTTCCAATGCATGTTGCGGAGCAGGAGGTACGGAACATCGAGGTGTGTGCGGTTATGAATGCAATGAAGGACCACCAGATCTCTCAACCCAACAACGCCACTACTGGCATGCCTTTGGCTAAGAGAATAAGTGAGGACCCTATGGATGTAATCGTAAAGCGGGTCCCGCAGCTTAGTGCTCTTAGTGCTGCTCGGGTTGTAGTGCCCTTCTCCAATTTGAGCCTAAGCGGCTTGGCGCTCGTTTTCATCCAACTATCGCACCCCTCCGGTGTTTTCTTCATTACCCGCATCTTCCTCCGCATACAACCCAACTATCGACCCAAACTATGCCATCGAAATCGAGTACTTAGTCCCCCCACATCGGAATTCTACACCATCATGGTCAAATGGGTCACACCTTGGATTGAACACGAATGTACTATAGAATTCCAGATTGTACTCGTGGACCGAGCGAAGTCTGGTGGTTAGGGCGACTCTTAGTGGGCCGATAACGAGGTTGTTAAACCGGTCAAGTTGGTTCACCAATGTTAAAAGGTCCATGCACACTTGTCTTGGGTATTCTTCCGGTCTGGTTCAAAGCACATCGTATCTTGCTTTAGCTTCCTGCTCAGTTGCATTGAACCTTGTGAATTTCTTTGATATCTGAAAGAGTACACCAAAAATTAGCACGAAACAGTGAAATTTTCGGAAAAAAATGAAAACAGCTGGCTGGACACGGCCCCGTGTTCAGCGGACACGACCTCGTGTTAAGGCGTCTGTTACTCAAAAACTTCATTTTTCGACCCGGTCCCGAAAACTTGAAAATTTTTGGTCCAGTAGGTGCGGTTTCCCCCGAAAATGATACCTCAAGTGCCGTTTTTCCCAAAACAAACCGTTTACCCCTTCGATTTTATCTTTTTCGGTTCAAAAACAAGGGTTTGGGGTTTTTTGTGAGAAATCAGGCAAATCTATGAACAATACAAATGGATTTACTTCCTATAACACTAATCTAAACTAATGCTAACAGATTTATGCAAAAATTTGAGGTTCGATCCGGATGAAGTTCAAGAACCCTAGATTTTTCCCCAAATTTTTGATGTTTTAACTACATGCAAGTGCTTAATCTAACTACTAATGATGATAGAATCATACCTTGATGTTGTTAGAAGTAGAGGAGACGTCGGAATTCTGCGGAAAAATCGCCTGAACCAGAGCGTTTTTGGGGAAACGGGGCGTGTGGAAATGAAGAAACTGTTTTGAAAAAGGGTTTTATCCCGACAGTTGCGCGGACACGGCCCCGTGTCCAGCGGATACGGCCTCGTGCCGAACAATGGTGAAATTTTTTTTAAGTGCTCGTGTGAGTGCCCTTATTTCCCAAAAACTTGGTTAGAAGACTTACCGATTTAAATGTCAACCCATTCGTTCGTAACTTACCAGGTATGATGTTGATGCTTTCATTCTTCGACCGTTTGAAGCGAGATTTCTTCCTCTTCATTCTCAATGAATCCTTGATAGAGTTTCAGCCGTTGGCCATTGACTTTGAATGGAGGGCCATTCCGAGATTTAATTTCTACTGCACCGTGTGGGAAAATATGGGTGATGGAAAAAGGTCCTGACCACCTAGACTTTAATTTACCAGGAAATAATCGAAGTCGTGAATTAAACAATAGAACTTGATCTCCTACTCGAAATTCATTAGGTTTAATGTGTTTGTCGTGCAAGTTTTTCATTCTTTCCTTATAAATTTCAGAGTTTGAGTATCATAATTCCTTAATTCGTCTAATTCATTTAATTGACAAAATCGATTTCTACCAGCAATTTCTAAATCTAAGTTTACATTTTTAATTGCCCAGTAGGCCTTGTGAGCTATTTCTACTGGCAAATGACAGCTTTTTCCGTAGACGAGCTTATATGGGTTGTACCTATTGTTGTTTTATAAGCAGTTCGAAAAGCCCATAAAGCATCATCTAATTTATCGGCCCATTCCTTTTTATTTAACTCTACAGTTTTTTCAAGTATTCGTTTTAAACCTCTATTAGTCACTTCGGCATGTCCGTTTGTTTGAGGGTGATATGCTGTTGAGACCCTGTGATAGACCCCATATCTTGTTAAAAAAATTTCAAGTTGATGGTTGCAAAAATGGGTACCTCTATCACTTATTAATGCTTTAGTTGTTCCAAAACGAGAGAATAATTTTTTCAGAAATCTTACCACGACTCTTCCATCATTTGTTGGAAGTGCCTCGGCCTCGGCCCATTTAGACAAGTAATCTACTGCCACAAGTATATATTTGTTTCCTTTTGACGGTGGGAAAGGTCCCATAAAGTCGAGTCCCCACACATAAAAAATTTCACAAACAAGAATGCCATTTTGTGGCATTTCGTTTTTAGAAGAAATATTACCTGTTCTTTGGAAAGCATCACATGCCTTGTAAATGGTTGGCCAATAAAATCCTGAATCAAATACCTTTCGTGCGGTACTAGCGGCACCATGATGTCCTCCGTACGGACCTTCATGACAATGGCGGAGAATTCTTCGTGCTTCGCGATCATGTACGCATCGTCGGATGAGTTGGTCGGCACACATTCTGAAAAGATAAGGATCTTCCCAAAAATAGTGTTTTACATCAGCAAAGAATTTCTTTCTTTGATTATGTGGCCAACCTTTTGCGACTATACCGCTAGCTAGCTAGTTAGCATAGTCGGCGTACCATGGCTCTTGTCTGTATTCCACCATTTCTAGGGACTCTGTTGGAAATTTTTCGTTGATTTGCTCGTCCCTAGTTGCCTCCAAAGCGTGAAAGATGATCTTCTGCGGTGTTTTTAGCTCCTCTTTTGTCTTTGATTTCAATATCAAATTCTTGGAGGAGTAAAATCCACCGAATCAAACGTGGTTTTGCGTCCTGCTTTTTGAAGAGATATCGAATGGCTGCATGATCTGTATAGACTATTGTTTTAGAAAGAACAAGATAAGAATGAAATTTATCAAAAGCAAATACCACAGCTAGTAACTCTTTTTCAGTTGTTGTGTAATTTTCTTGTGCATCATTAATTGTTTTACTAGCATAATAAATTGGGTGAAAATGCTTTTCTTTTCTTTGTCCCAAGACAGCTCCAACTGCAAAGTCACTTGCATCACACATGATTTCGAAAGGAAATTTCCAATCAGGCGCTATCATGATAGGTGCATTGACTAGCATTTCCTTTAGGGTTAGAAATGCTTGATTGCAATCCTTGTCAAAGATGAAAGGGGCATCTTTTTCAAGTAATTTTGTTAGAGGCCTTGAGATTTTTGAAAAGTCTTTGATAAATCGCCTATAAAATCCGGCATGCCCTAAGAAACTTCTGATAGCTCTAACGGGGGATGGGGGTGGCAATCGAGAAATAGTGTCTATTTTGGCTCGATCAACCTCCATTCCTTCGCTTGAGATTTTATGACCGACTACTGTTCCCTCCGTTACCATGAAATAGCATTTTTCCCAATTAAGGGCAAGGTTAGTTTCCTCACATCGGGATAACATTCGTTCAAGATTATCAGGCATTGGTCGTATGAATCCCCAAAGATAGAAAAGTCGTCCATGAAGACCCTCATTGTCTTTTCTATCATGTCATGGAAGATGGCTACCATGCAACGTTGGAAGGTTGCGGGGGCATTACATAGACCAAATGGCATGCGTCGATAAGCAAAAGTTCCATAGGGACATGTGAAGGTTGTCTTTTCTTGGTCTTCGGGTGCTATCGGGATTTGAAAGTAACCTGAAAAACCATCCAAGAAATAGTAAAATTTATGACCGGATAATCTTTCTAACATTTGATCAATGAAAGGCAAAGG
The DNA here is from genome assembly GCA_030545235.1 of Helianthus tuberosus. Classification (NCBI taxonomy): domain Eukaryota; kingdom Viridiplantae; phylum Streptophyta; class Magnoliopsida; order Asterales; family Asteraceae; genus Helianthus; species Helianthus tuberosus. The sequence continues at coordinate 5,930 of JARYGA010006281.1, forward strand.
AAAGTGATCTTTCCTTGTTGCTTCATTTAATCGTCTATAATCTATACATACCCTCCATCATGTGACGGTTCTCGTTGGTATTAATTCATTCTTTTCGTTAGTTATTACCGTCATACCTCCTTTCTTTAGAACTACTTGGACGGGACTTACCCAAGGACTATCGGAGATAGGATAAATAAGTCCGGCGTCAAGTAATTTGATGACTTCGTTTTTAACCACTTCTTGAACATTTGGATTTACTCGACGTTGTGGTTGTATTACCGATTTGTAGTCATCATTCATTAAATTTTATGCGTGCACATGGAAGGACTTATTCCTTTAATGTCTACAAGCTTCCAAGCAATTGCATTTTTGTGTTTTTTCAAAAGTTTAATTAATTTTTCTTTTTCTAAACTACCTAATTTAGACGAAATAATTACAGGTGCTTTACCATCTTTGTCTAGAAAAGCATATTCCAAACCTTTTGGAAGTTCTTTGAGCTCAAGAGGTGGGTCTTTAGAAGACTCCTTATTGGGTTGCTCATTTTGATCAAGAACTTTAAAAGTTTGTTCTATGGCGACCTCTTCTTCAACAAAGTGGTCAATCTTTTCACTTGTCTCGGGTGGCTCATTTTCATCTTCAATTAGGGGGTCATTATTGCCGAAAGGATATTTCATTGATCGCTCAAGATCGACACTTTTTTTAAATGCCCCTAATTGAATACATAGATTGTTGTACTTCCGGTTTTTCAAGGCTTCGTGGGTTTTTACAAAGGGTCGTCCCAACACTAGAGGAGCGTCATCGAGGATGACAAAGTCGGTTGGGATTACCATTTGATTTGTTTGAACCAAGACATCCTCAACTACACCGATTGATTTTATTACTTTCCGATTGGATAGAAAAATGGGTATTTGAAGTGGAGAAAAATCACTAATACTTAATTTTTCGAAAATGTAGTTGGGCATTATGTTAACACAAAGATCTTTATCGATTGTGACATTACTAATAAACGAATTTTGAAAAAAACATGGAACCGGTGTAATGTTGATTTCAAATGGGTCTTCTTTTATTAGCGAAGTTTGATCGTTAGTTAACTTAATACTTACTGTTTCGTCAATTTTAGTGTTAGTGTTTAACTCTTTTAAAAGCTTAGCATGAGTAGGTACTAAACAATGATTTTCAAAAGAAGGTGACAAGAGATTAATTTCTTCAAAATTAGACTCTTCTTGAATTTTAACGTTAACGGCCTCACCTTTTTCGTTGTTTAACTCATGTGTCGGTTTTTCACTTATTTGTTCTTCCATTTTTACCTCTTCAACTATCTCTCTTTATTACAAGTTAATTCTTCTCTTGCGCGGGACTCCTCTTCCCTTGCGCGAGATTCTTTTATGTAGCGTTCGATAGTTTTAAGGTGTTCTAATATCCTATTGGTCACTTCGGTGATAGAGTAAGGATCGGATTTTCAAAGCTTGAATCCGGTTGTTCGATCCTTTGTTCCTCATAATACTCATAGGAAGTAGATGGTTCATACCATTGTTCTTCATTGTAAGTATATGATGGATAAGGGGCGTAATTTTGTTCTTCATAATACTCATATGAGGTGGGTTGTTCACGCCATGGTTCCTCATAATAAGCATACGAAGGTGGTGGCTCATATCTTGGTTCTTCAAAGTACGAGTATGAAGGCTCATACCTTGATTCATCAAAATACGAGTATGAGGGAGAAGGTTCATACCTTTGGTCTTCATAGGATGTGTATGAAGTTGATGGCTCGTACCTGGGCTCCTCATAGTAGGTGTATGAAGTGGATGGTTGAAATAAGTTACAATATTAAACCAAGTGAGTGTTACCGCAATTGGTGCAATAGTCTTCCCTATAATCATCCTCCTCATAGGTGTAGTTGTAACCTCCTGAGTATTGATCCATAAGAATCACTCAGCAGACCACAACAACGTCTCGAGACCAGAAAACAAAAATAAGGACGGAAACAGAGGCTGGACACGGCCCCGTATTCAGTGGACACGGCCCCGTGTTCAATGGACACGGCCCCGTGTACAGAATCTGTATCTGGGCGTTTTAATTAAAGTTACTGGTTTCGTTGAGCACGGGGGCGTGTTCAGTGAGCACGACCCCGTGTTCAGGCTCTGTATCTGGGTGTTTTATGAAAAATATGCAGCATGGCCCCGTGTTCAATGAGCACGGCCCGTGTTCAGGTTACTGTAAATGCAAAACTAAACTAAAATGCAGAAAAATGTGCGCGCGTTTTGAAAAAGTTTTGAAAAACTGATTAGGCCGTCGATTTTAAGCTTTCTTAAAATCCTTGTGTCCCCGGCAACGGCGCCAAAAACTTGATGCGTGTGGTGTGTTATATGTTTTAATGTATATTTTAAGCCCTTTTTACACGTTAGTCAAGTTTTAAATTTATAAAACACGATATTTTACTAACACCAAACACACATATGGGCAAGTGCACCCATCGTGGGCGTAGTATAGTGTTGGCAAGATACCGAGGTCGTCCAAGGACACAAGAGCTTTTAGTACCAGTTTATCCTCAACGTCTAATCAAATCAAAAGTTAGAAAAAGGTTTTTAAACTATATAAAAAAACTAACTAAAATGCTGAAAAACAAAATAAAAATAAAAACAGATAGACAAGATGAATCACTTGGCTCGGACTCGTGTTTAGTGTAACCTTTGATTATTTCCGCACTTTTGCACTTTTTAAGAGATTATTTTAGTTATTGTAGTAGGCCCCTCTTTTGGAGGTGACGTTACCCTCAACCCAGTAGTTTGAGTCAGCAAGGATACAATCCTAAAGGGTCGGATTATTGAAAGATAATTAATTAAGTTATTAATGCATATTATGGTAGGCCCCTCTTTTGAAGGTGACGTTACCCTCGGCTAAGTAGTCTGAGTCAGCAGGGATACAGTCCTAAGTAGCCGGGTTAAAGTATTAATAGTAGCTACATATGAGGGGATCAAAGAGTTTGGACCCCCGCCATCCAATACCGGTGGGTATTGAAGGAGGTCCTACTAAATTTGACCCAGGTCCTTGCAGGATCTATACACTGAACAAGGCAAGACTCTAACCAAACCGTTCCCTTAACCCCCGACCAGGTAACCAACATACCTCCATATAGACCGTGGAGATATGAATGGTGAAAATCTTTTATTTTATATAGACAGTAAAATAATGCCAAGACACCACGAACAAATGATAAGGAAGAATCACCTTCAACATAAGAAACTGGTTATTAAAGTCATTAACACATAACCAAGTAAAAAGTGCGAAATGATTAAAAATAAAAAGTATTACACTAGACACTTGTCTTCACCAAGTGATGTAAGAGACTTAGGCAAACATGGCCTTTGATTGTCAAGAACTCTTACGATTAATCTTGGATCCCGAGATGACTCACACACTCTATGATGGACAATGGATGATGGTGGTGGATGATGGTGTTGTGATGGTGGTGGGTGGTGGGTGAAGTGTGAGAGAGGTGGTGTGCCAAGGGATGATTTGCAAATGAGCCAAGCACCCCTATTTATAGCCTGATCAGCAGCTCGGGCACGGCCCCGTGTCCATTGGGCACGGCCACGTGTCCACCTTTTTCTCTGTCTTCATTAATTGCAGTTTGTCTGCATTAGTTGACCACGCCCCCGTGTCCGCTGGGCACGACCCCGTGTGCAGAAGCGTATCTGTACTATCAAGATTTCCTCAGATTCTACGAATCTTAGAGTTGACCACGGCCCTGTGTCCGCTGAGCACGACCACGTGGTGGTTGATAGAAGCTTCTACAGCATTGTCTTTTCTGCTGACACTTGGGCACGCCCCCGTGCTCATTGAGCACGGGGTGTGTTCAGCCTTCTGTTCTCTTGTTTTGCTTGGGAAAATGTTGTTGGGGAGGTCGGGCATGCCACGTTTGTTCCTTTTCTTGAATTTATGTTAGATTTAGCTACCTTTTTGCTTCTTTTGTTCATTTGAGCTCATGTAATCCTGAAAATACAAAGGAAGACAAAAACACACTTTTTCCAACATTAGTACTAAAAAAGGGTTAGTTTTATACCACAATTGATGTAATTTATATGTTGCATTTTGTGCACATCAAATACCCCCACACTTGAATCTTTGCTTGTCCTCAAGCAAAACTCTTTATAATGTGGTTTCACACTCACAAATGGAATGGGTAGAAGAGAAGGTTTTTGGGCTTGTCGTAGAGTGTCGGGATTTCCAAGATTCTTTATTAAGTTTTATTTTTATTTATTTACAATCCTATTCGTCATGATTTATTTAAAACATTACATAAGATAAATTACTTATTAGGGCATAACATGCCTTTTTAAAATTCCACTTATATACAAGTTCACATACCTCACGGGGATCACTCAACACTCGGCCGAAGATGTATTTTAGTGGATCACTCGAGATGGGCATGGAACTTACTCCTACCATAAGCTTGCCAAGCAATCAATCCTCCTCCTTTTTAACTATACACCTTTGTAAATATCAAGAGGACTTTTGGGGTGAAGGGTTAGGCTTGGGTTAAAGGTAGGTGGTTAGGTTAGTGGTTAGTAAAAGGGCGAAAGGCGTAAAAAGCGTCGGTTTTCATAAGACTTTTTATTTTTGAAGTTTTTATTTTGATGAATCCATTCTTCAAACAAAGTTATTTTTGATAAACTTGTTTGTTTATTTTTCTTTTCCTTCATCATCATCAAATTTTTTTTTTTTTTTTTTTTTTTTAAAGTCATAAGAAAAACCGAGCTTGTTACTAAAACAAAGGGTTTAAAAAAAAGGTTTTGGTGGGTGAAAGGGTGTTTGTTTTGGGTTATGAAATGAAAAGGTTTAGGCTCAAAGGGGTTAACTAGGGGGATTTTGGGTAGGTAGTAAAAAAGAAAAATAATGGTGTAGAAATAAAAAGGGTTAGTCCTAATGCCTCCGTCATTTACTTACTCGGGTTTAAGTTTGGAAGGACTGGGAATGTATCGTCGTGGCAAGTTCTAGAGTCGTAAGACCCAAGCGGCTATTCACACAAGAAACGAAAAATGAGCATTTAGTTTAAAGATATATATTTGTATGCTCAATAAAGGCTCAAAACTCTCTTTTTGTGGGAATGGGTTTTTATGTGATCAAGTATATATAATTAAATTTTAATCAAACTTGTCATGCCGTTTCATAATTTTCTTATGTTGGTTCTTTTTATCATGACGCTATCGGTTGTAAATTTGTAAAAATATAGCCTTTTTTAGAACTTGAAATTCCCAAATTAAATCTAGACAAATAAAAAAAATGAAAAAATTTTGAAAAAATTTGGGGTGATTAGCGGTTCCAATAGAGTTTTGTGTAAGGCTTGTAATTAGGACTTGCAAGATTCAAGGTTTTAGCATCCCCCCCCCACACTTAAATTACACATTGTCCTCAATGTGTCCCAAAAATAAGTTTTTAGGTTGATTGAATGTGTAAAAAGGTGTGAAAAAGCAAAATTTTATGTTACTGGGCGTCTGGACACGGCCCCGTGTCGAATGGACACGACCCCGTGGTCAGAGTGCCAGTAACATTTACTTACAGAAGGTGGACACGGGGGCGTGTTGGCTGGACACGGGGGCGTGTTGGCTGGACACGACCCCGTGTCTTGCAAAAGTCTGAAGAATTAAACAAACAGCAGGTCTGGGGAAGTGGGCACGAGGGGCGTGTCAGGTGGACACGACCCCGTGTAGACAATCTGCAAAGGTGAAAAACAGGTTTCTGGCTCCGGTTTTCCTGTCCCGGCTTTAGTAGCACTAATGTTTAGTGCTCTAAGTCTCGTATGTACCTGTTTTATCACTTAACACTACACCAAACCATAACAAGCATCCTAAATTACCATAGTTCAACATCCAAATCACAAAGTTAAAAAGAAAAGAAAATGCAGAAAATAAAAAGAGTTAAAGGAAGTAATTTGTTCAACACACGGCACGCAGGCCGGAAATTGTTCAAAAGGAAAAGGGGGGTTAACCTGTGGGATCACCAACCAGCCGCTCCTGCCGCTACTCCTCCCGCCTAGTCCATGTCCTCGTCCTCATCGTCATCACCTTCTCCTCCGTGCCCCGCCATGTACTCCCGGATATTCCCAATGTCATCTTGGATGTCGGATATGTTTCTCTCGATTGCTTCGACCTGGGTGTACGTGTTGCTCGCCATGTTATAGGTGTTCCTGGTGCACATGAGGTTTTTCTGCAATAAATCATGTAAACTTTGGAAGTTAGGAAAACCGCCTCTTTGTGAGGAGGATTGGCCCGGATCACCGTGGGGCTGGTATTGGTAATGAGGAGGTTGTTGAAACTGTGGAGCGTGAAGGACGAGTGCCTCTTGCAGGTTCCATGCATGCCCTTGGACTCTTTGGAAGCTAACCGACCCATCTTCGGCTTCACAAATCAGGTTCATGGAGCGGCTGATGTGTATGTCTACTCTTCCCGACCATGGGCTCTTTTGGAAAGACCTGGGCATGTTCACGAAGTGCTTGAAGAGACGGTAAATCCACCCCCCCCCCTCAAGAAGATAGGGGTTGGTGGAGTAGCAAGCCGGTTCCAATGCATGTTGCGGAGCAGGAGGTACGGAACATCGAGGTGTCTGCGGTTATGAATGCAATGAAGGACCACCAGATCTCTCAACCCAACAACGCCATTACTGTCATGCCTTTGGCTAAGAGAGTAAGTGAGGACCCTATGGATGTAACGGTAAAGCGGGTCCCTCAGCTTAGTGCTCTTAGTGCTGCTCGGGTTGTAGTGCCCTTCTCCAATTTGAGCCCAAGCGGCTTGGCGCTCGTTTTCATCCAACTCTCGCACCCCTCCGGTGTTTTCTTCATTACCCGCATCTTCCTCCGCATACAACTCAACTATCGACCCAAACTGTGCCATCAAAATCGAGTACTTAGTCCCCCCACATCGGAATTCTACCCCATCATGGTCAAATGGGTCACACCTTGAATTGAACACGAATGTACTATAGAATTCCATATTGTACTCGTGGACCGAGCGAAGTCAAGTGGTTAGGGCGACTCTTAGTGGGCCGGTAACGAGGTTGTTAAACCGGTCAAGTTGGTTCACCAATGTTAAAAGGTCCATAAACACTTGTCTTGGGTATTCTTCCGGTCTGGTTCGAAGCAGATCGTACCCTAATAGCCTCGGTACTTATCAGCGGATAAGACCTACTAGAATATAATCAGGAAATTTCCCATCAAGGTTCGGATGTCACTCCTGGCTTGAGGGCAATTTCGTGCAAAAATACAAACACTGATCAGTAGTGTTTTCAAGTATTAAGTGTCTATTGTGTCAGCCTTAGGAAAGGCATGTAAGTTTAGCAGGAAAAGTGCTGCTAGGAAGCAGGTACAGTAGAATGCATAAGTCTTAAACAACAGATAAGAATCAAGATTCCTAGAACTATAGACTAGGGCAAGTATTCCTACTTATCCTAATTCCCTATAGTTATGGCTCTGATACCAACCTGTCACACCCCAACCGATGGCGGAAACATCGGGATGCGAGCACTAAGTGTTCAGATTGCTCATGAGATTCCATAACACTAATAATTTCGATATAGATTAAGTAAATTTCATGCAAGATTGTCTTAAACATCCACATAGCCATCAATACCAAATATAACCACAATAGTCATTTGAAGGGGTAAGGTCCCAAAACTTGGGACCATACCACAACCTCATCTTTTAACCCTCTTTAGACCTTGTGCGGCCGCGCACTGGTCCTACGAAGAGAACTTAGAAGAAAAACAGCAAGCGACACCTGCGCGCCAAAAGGGAATTAATGCATCCTTGCGCCTCACTCCAAAACAAACAGGGATAAAAATCCCAATAAACACTCCCGCTTAAATAATACCCAGACTTGAATATTATTTACTTCACTAATACCACACGATAAAGAGTCACACTAGATTACGGCTGTAATCTTCTAGAAGACTCAATCGTGCACCACCATACGGTTATAACCGTCTAGCCACGTTTTATCATCCCGAGCTCCCCTGAAGTCACGATGATGGCATGAAATTGAATAGAAATATCCACTTGCCCACTTTCCACGTGGCAATACCCTAGCCGTTGATCTAGATCGCGATCCGTGTGCTCTCACACTCGATTAAGAGATTAACGGAGGGAAAAATAACCGCTTACGGAGTTAGCATTTTCCGTCAACATTTCAATAACAGGTTTTCCCGCCCAAAACTTCGGCTATAAATAGAAGGATAATTCAGGTATAATGACCAAGTTACATTCACTTCACTTATACTTCTTCTTCTTTAAATACCGATACTTATTCTCACACCGGAGGGTGGTCACGGAGAGAACCCCCATTCTCCCTGTTGCGAGTCTAACGGTGTCTGTTTTGCAGCTATCAAGAAAGGAAGAAAATCTATCATCCCTGAATCGAGCAAGAAGAAACCAACCCTTTTATGCAGAACGTAACCCCCTAGTTTATCTGATTCCAGTCATTTAACCAGTGTTTCTTCATTGGCGCCCACCGATTGTAAGGACCTTCAAAAATGTCCCAAAACGACCCGTAAGTAAAAACCCGGACCCCTGAAACCTTAACGTGCATGAAAAACTAAGAAAACAAGATTTTTGGGTTTCACGCGGGCCGCGTAAGAGTAAGCCTAGGCTTACGCGGGCCGCGACAACTCAGCAAATCTCTGGAGCAGCGAACAGGCCACGTGTCGCACACGTGGCAGCCCTAGGTGTGACACGCTAGCCCTAGTCTATGACTAGGTGGCTCTCGCGGGCCGCGTAAGAGTCTGTTAAGGCTTACACGGGCCACGTAAGACTCAATTTTTTGCTATAAATTGCCTGGGCATGGGGCTTTCATTCTGTGTCGAAAGTTTTGATCAGAAACGAAGTTCTACTACTCAAATTCACATTTTCACATAGGGAGACGATGCTACGATACAGGGTATTAACTCGATCGCTGCTACGATTCAATGTCCGATCGATTGAAACCAATCCGATGGATGTTTAAGTGCTGCCCACATTAGGGCTATACTTTGTTATTCGTCGTGAATTCGATGAATGTTTAAGTATTGCACTTTGTCATTCGTTGTGAGGGTTTTAATCTCGTGAGTTATCATAAATGCTATATTAGTTACTGACCTAGTTCGTGTGCATTGTTATTTAAATTAGGTTACAAGGCTTATCAGTAGGCTAAAACTCTGCCCGTTTAAATCTGCAATGTGAGTCATTCTCTTTTTATCAACTGTTTTATAAAACCTCAAATTATTTTCAAAAGTTATAATTACAGGGATTAAGTCTTTGTAGTCTTCAATTACAGCCGGTATGTGGGGTTTTGTATACATTACTTGATAACCGTCACCATTGGACAACGAGTTAGCCAATGGGTGATATGACCATAGTCACAGAAACAGGTCGAGTGACAAATACCGTTGGGTAATTGGTTGATATAAACAATGTAATCACCCTTAATACTGTATATTATAACAATGTGTCGTTTTGTTTAATTTGAATGACTTGCCAGTATTTCCCCGCTGATAAAACCTTTTTAAAACATGTTTCAGGTGATCTGCTGTGATCCAGGAAAAAGTGCAGTGTAGCACTGCAAGCTTGAAGAAGTGGCTTAATAAAAATAAGGAAACATGTTTTGTAAATCAAGGAATTTCCCAGTGAAATTCCTCTATTGTAAATTACGGGGTTTATCCCAAATTATGAAATAAAATAATCGGGCATTTTCGAGTTTAAAAATATCCCGCTAAAATCTCCACTGCCAAATTAAATAAACACCACGGATTTCTGTCCCGCGGCTCCTGGACCGGGTCAAACTGGGCCGGGGGTCGTGACAGAAAAAGGTGGTATCTGAGCCATGCCACTGATTCAAGCCAAATAAGTGTTCTGCTGACACTTAAGTTTTAAATTTTGTGTTAGGAAATAATTTATGTGAGTATGTGCTTTATGTTACAGTATGGGTAAGCAAAGAATTTCGGACATCTATCGTCAATTAGATAGCTCACCAAAAGATAAGGGAACCTCATTTCAATCAAATTCCCCAGGATACTCTACAGATGCTCAGGAAGGAATATTTATTCGTAAGGCATAGTCTGAGAAACCATTTACCCCTAAGAAAAGAAGTTGGATTATTAGAAAAAGCCGAGAAAAAAATAAGGAAGTCACAAACAAAAGGAGTAATAATTAATAAGGAGACTCAGGAAACAGATAATAACCCACTATGGGAAGATGAATTAGACAAACAATGGGAAAATCTCTACATGTTAGCCACTACAGCAGTAAATGTTAACTTATAGTTGAATCGCCAAACCAGTACCAGCACCTATGTCACCTACGAGCCAGAAACTTTAAAAAGAACTTCATCCATTAGATAACAACCTAGTAGAAGAAAGAGACAGGATAAACTTTACATAAACTCGTGTTGAGCATAATACTCCTATAACCTACCTAGACTAAAATAATTTACGGATGCATAACCCCTAGTATATTTCGAATTTCAGTTGTAATTTGTAATATATATATATATATATAGTGGAGGGTTCAAATGAGAAGAATTTTTTTGTACGAATAAAAAAGAACAAACTTCACCCAATAATAATGCTTCATTTTACTTCATTTAATTTTTGTATTTAATATGGGTGTAAGGGTATATTGGTAAAATTAGATAGATCATTAATTCTTAGTCTTCCTTTTTAATAGCTCACTAAATTAAATTTGTAACTTATTTAAAAAATATATATATTTTCAAAGAAGAAAAAAATTAATTTAAAGTGTAGGATAAATTATGAGGTGTGTAGGATGAATTATGAGTTGTGTAGGATAAATTTCAGTATGTGTAGGATAAATTTCAAAAACGTGTAGGATAAATTTTGATGTGTTTAGGCAAAAATTTTAGTGTGTAGGATGATACTCTTTATGACTAAATAATTAGTCAAAAATAATAATAAATGAGATGAGAGAAAAACTATTTAATGTTTTACAATTGTACCATTTATTCTTTTTCTTCTCAATTTAATTTTCTTCTCAAATGAACCTCCCCCTATATATATATATATATATATATATATATAATCACAATAATTTGTTTTAAACAATCTGTTTGTATAATTATATTAGATATTTGTAATTAATACTTAATTTTCCTAATTGCCATTCTGTGATTCTGTGAGAATTTAATTTACCAAATTTTAACTTAGAATTTTGTATGTTTCTTCATGTATGTTAACAGCATGAATGAACTATCAGAAGCACTCCAAAACTTTTCTATCCATATTTCAAATATGGATATCACCAGTACCTTTACTGGCTACCAGGCTGACACTGAAGAGCCAATAGTATTCCAAGCCCAACCTCAGGAAAAACCTAAACAGAAGAAAAGAAGAAGACTTGTAGGCTGGAGGCGTGTGCGTAGGAAGAGGCCAGCAACACAAAAAGTTATAAAGATCGAGAATCCCAGAGATAAGGGCAAAGGAATAGAGATTGGGGAGAGTTCAGGGCAAGCTCAATAAATGCCACCCTGGGAAGAGCTGGACTGCCAACTAGCAAATAGCGACCTCATCGGACCTGCCAATGAGACTCTTTTCAATTACCCAGCCATGGTTGCAAAAGTCGCTAGGCGCTCTCTAGTCGGATTTAAGAGTACTCGGGAGTAGTCGGGAAGTACTTGGCCTAGGCGGAGATTACTCGGGGAGTAATTGGCCTAGGCGAACGATACTCGGGCCTCGGCAGTCTACCTTGTAGCGAGTACTCGGAGAGTACTCGGAGCCTAGGCGGGACTTTTACAACCATGTACCCAGCTGAAGCCCAACTTCCAGTCAATTTGGAACCTGCTATTCCCGATCCCCTTGTTAACCCCCGACCTCTAGGAGAGCTGGAGGAATGGTGGACCACTGACTGGCAGTTTCAAAATCTCCTGAATAACCCTAATACCTTTTTCCCCCAATTTGATACGGAGCCTCCACTACACCCACCTATGAGCTCCGAGAATTTGGCTGAACTCCGCCATTATGGAGAGGAGCTGATTGATGCAGGGAACCGAATTAGGGAAGTGGGAGAATGGATATCCTGGAAGTACGACGAGAGAGAACGTCGTTTCTGAAATACCAGCTAACAGGGATCGTATGTGGTTTTGGGAATGTGTGTTTAATAATAATATAATAATAAAAATATAATTATGTGAAATAACTTAAAAATAAAACTTTTGTAAGATAACTGGTGTGTACGGATGCCTATTATAATATATAAAATATCGAACGTCGAAAAATCGACAATTTTGGCTATACGTGTTGATGTGATTATGTGTGATTGTTTTGTTATGTTTGATTGGTAATTATTTTCTGCTAATCACTTATATATATATATTAATTACCAGATGGAACACGCTGGTAATGAACCCGTTAACGAAGTTAACCAATCTGAACAAAACCATGAAGATCAATTTCTGAATAGGCAAGATATCGAGAATATCGTTGCTCAAGGAATAGCCAATGCTATTCCAGCAATCCTTGCTGCTGCCCGAAATCCAGTTGAACCTCAATAAATTATCCCTAGAAAACGTACTCATGAAGACAACTTCAGTAATAGTGTAAATGGAGGCGGTAACATTAATAATAATGATAATGATGTACTGCAAGCCCCAATTCTCAAAAGAATGAAAGCTGCAACGCCTGGTTGCACTTACAAGGAATTTCTTGCCTTTAAACCGGCTAAATTTGCAGGCATCGAAGGGGCGACTGCAGCACTGCGTTGGTTGGAGAAAACCGAGGGGGTAATCAAAATAAGTAAATGTGCCGAGGAGGATAAAGTCATGTATGCTTCTCACCTTTTTAAGGAAGAAGCATTAGAATGGTGGAATACGGTATTACAAGCCAAGGGAAGTGACACGGCCTATGCCATGAGTTGGGAGGAGTTTAAACGTCTGGTGGAAAGAAAATTCTGCCCAGAATATGAAAAAGAACAAATGGCGAACAAATTCCTAAGCCACCGAATGGTGACTGTTGACTGCCGAGGGTATACTTCGAAGTTTTTCGAATATGCTCGAATTGTGCCTACTCTAGCCTCGCCAGAGTCGGTACTTATTTCTCGCTACATTTGGGGTTTAATTAGAGAAATCCGTGATATTGTCAAAGCTGCAAGACCCCGCACGATCGATGATGCGGTGGAATTAGCCAACACTTTGACTGACGGATTGGTACGTACGCGAGAAGAAAACAAAAAGAAGGAATTGGCTCAGAAAATTACCCAAGGATTTCGTGTGGGTAATAATAGCAATTTCAAGAGAAAGGGAACTGGATCATCTTTCACTTCGCCGTTCTGCAGGAAATGTAGAAAGAAACATTTTGGAAAATGCAATGAAACCTGCAACTTCTGCAAAGTTGTAGGACATCGTGAAGAAAACTGCAGAAGAAAAACAAAGATCTGCTTCAACTGTGGAGAAGCTGGGCATTTTAGACCAGAATGCCCTAAATTGGTCAAACCATCAGATAACAAGGCCATCCGATCGGATTGCCATTCGATCCAAGGTTCTAAGTTTTCAAAATTCAAAATCTCAGAAGGTCTCCTGATCGGATGGCAGTTCGATCGGATGGCTATCCGATCGAGTTTCCGTTCGACGATCATGACTTCAAAGTTCAAGTGTTTAAAGTTATTGGGACAGGTGTTACTTGATCGGGTGGATGTTCGATCGGATGGCTATCCAATCGGATTGCCACTCGGTCATGACTTCAAAGTTTCGAAGTGTTTAAAATTAAGGGGCAAGTGTTACTTGATCGGGTGGTTGTTCGATCGGATTGCCACTCGATCGGGTTATCCTTGTCCCGTTCCTAAACTCGTAAAATCTCTAAGTTTCTGTTTAAACATCGACGTTATGGTACGTATTGAGACAACGGTTAAACACATCGGTGTTTAGCCGATCCGGTCGGGCGGGAATCACCCCGGTACGTTCAGTCGTCAGTTTGTGATGATATTTATGTCAGAATTCGTACCCATGTCATCTTCTCCGGTAACAATCCCTTTCCAAGCCGACTCCAGACCAATTATCGAGTCTACAGTCCGTTTAGATCCGGATCTCATTGTTTTATGTAAAAGTTCAAGAAAATATGAAGATAAACATAGGATTTTAGCTTGAAAAGTGTAGATCTAGTATAGATTTAGTGTAAAACGCATGAAATTCCTTAGATCTGAGCTAGATCTTGGCTAGGATGACCTCACGCAGCAGTTTGGTACAAACCGCCATGGTGACATCACCTTCAAGAGCTCATATCCGAGAGATTTCATGGTGAAAAGTGAGATTTCAAAGGAGAATCTCATAGAGAATGATGTGTAGATCAAAGATGTACAAGAATCTAGTGTAAAACATACCGAAATCGCCGAGAAATTGAAGAAAAGCGGAGTGCGTGCGTCTGGTCGAGTGAGGCTGTCACATCAGTGAGAATGGTGATGTGAGGCGGTGTGCACGTATCGGATGGCAACTCGATCGAGTGGCCATCCGATCGGGTGATCATCCGATCGGATGGTCATCCGATCGGATTGCCACTCGGCCAATCCATCCTTTCCGCGTTTCCGTCTTTGATTCGATTCGCGCGTTAGATCAAGTGTTGCGTTGCGTATTTATTTGGGTAATAGTATCATGGGACTAGATTACATTATTAAAACAAGTTTCCATAGTTTCCGCCAGTGACAAGACTCCAGTCCCTCGTTCAACCAAGTCTCAAGTTTCACAAGCCTCAAGAGTCAAGCACCAAAGTATCAAGCATCTTAGTATCATAGATTCATAGTCTCATAGCATCATAGAGTCATGGTCTCATAGTGTCATAGAATCATAGTCTCATAGTATCATAGAATCATAGTTTCATAGCATAAGTTTCAAGAATCATAGCATAAGTTTCACCAAATATCAAAAGTATCAAGTCTCATATAGTTTAGGGACTAAAAGTGTCAAATACGTAAAAGTCTAGGGATACAGGCATTATAAGGTGTTCTTAGCATTTATCTTCATTATATTTTGATTAGGTTTACTTTGTAAATATTTTTGTTATGTCTATATATGTATATATATATATATATATAGTGAAAGTGTATTGTATATTTTGTCTTAACGTACGAGCGTACGCTATGGTAAGTTCGCACGTTATAAACCCAGAAAGGAAAATCTAGCATGTTGAAAAAAACCAAAATCGCATGTTTAAAAAAATACAAATTTCGCATGTTGTAAAGAAGTCACATGTTGTTTTACAAAAACCAAAATCGCATTTTCAAAACCAAAATCGCACGTTGATACTGCATCTCGTACATTAAGGGAATTTGTATAATAACCGGCCTATATATATATATATTAATGCATTCATATTCCTTCCCCTATTTTCATTTCTATAATTACATTAAAATTCACTACATTTTCTCTCTCTTTATTAATTAAATAACATTTTCTCTCTGCTCCACTCACAACCGTTTTTTTATAATACGTAAAACTTACTCACATAAAATGTAGAATGGGATGTAAATGCTCTAACATTTCATCCATTCAGAGCATTCACAGTTGTTCCCTTATATATTTGTGAGTAGAGGTGAGCAAAATATTATTGTTCGTTTCTATATTTGAGGGTACAATGTTCATCCCTATCAATTTTTAATAATTCTTAAAGTGATTGTGAATGGTGGAGAGAAAAAAGTAATGATATATGTATACAAAAACTATTTAATTGAAAATGAGAAAGAGACACTAGTGATTTTTAGTGTAATTATAGAAACAAGGATGAGGAAATGGATGTGAATGCTTTCACATAACCATCCCTGAGAATCCTTAGTAATTCTAGGGTCTGAGGAGAGTAAAAAGATGGACCCCTAAAATATGAAATAAATAACTCATATATGAAAAGTAAATAATATGATGATAATTGTGATAACTACAAAGAAAAATATTTTATATATTATATATTAAAAAGTTGAAAAATCTGGCTCCCTAAAGAATAGTCCTTGAGTAGTCATCCACCTTGCCCTCATCTGAGCCTACCTTAATTTTTATATAAGTGTGATAATACATTGATTGGTCATTTTATTTTGTTTTTTTTTTTTTCCTTTTACCTTTTAATTTTTAGCACTCTAACTTACAATCCCTCATCTTTCTAAAGACTTTGTAATCGAGTTGTACTTGCTTATTTTTATATAAGTGTCGATATAAATTTAAGTTGATTAACGTTTTGACATTATTATTTTTTTTTTGCAAAGAGTAGTCTCATATATTATACATTTTTTCCACTTATTTTATGTACGTATTGAGATGGTATACGTTTTAAATAACTTTTATTCTAAAATTAGTTGTGTCAAATATAACATGTTTTATTAGACGGTATAAATCTGATTTATTTTACGTTTCGACGTCTTCGCAACGCGTCGTATCATTCTTTAACATAATAAAACATAATTTTTACGTGCTTATTTTTATGTACATGTCAGTATATTTTCAAGTTGGTTAACGTTTCGATGTAAATTTCTTTCGCATATAAGTTAGGTCAAATATAATATATTTTTGTGTTTATTTTTATGTACGTTTTAACTTCAATTTTACTCCAAAACGTGTCGAGTCAAATATATGATATTTTCATTAGAGGGTATAAATTTGAGTTATTTTACATTTCGATGCTGACGCAACGCGCGGTGAAATTTACTAGTTTCAAACATTTAAATAAAACATATGATAATAGGAAAACCTTTGATTAACCATTAAACTAGTTTTCTAATGAAAGATTTTTTTTATTTGAAGAATAGATAGATTGAAGGATAAATTACACTTTTCGTCTTTTATGTTTGTATCGGATTGCAATGGATGCCCTTTAACTTTAATAATTACACTCACAATCCTTTATTTGTAAAACTCATTACACTCTAGGTCCTTTTGCACTAACCAGGTTAGTTTTTACCGTTAAGTTAGATCACATGCCTTGCACATGAGGGTATGATTGTCTTTTTTTTTTCTTGTTATTTAAGAAAACATTTAAAGAAAATAATATATGATTTAAAAGCATCTCTTTCTTCATCTTTATCATAGCACACAGTATCTTGTCAGTTCTTCCATCTCTCTTTCTCTTCTCCATTAGAACTGGTCACCACCACATCATTTTCGGCTACCACCGCCATCAATTCCGGCCACCTGAAACCTATCTAAACCCATCTCCCCGACTAAAAAAAAACGCACATGTAACCCAAAAATTTAGCCTGAACCCTAGCCATATTCGGATTTCAGATCCAGTCTTGTGGATTCAGATCCGCCGCCATCCTGGTCTTTTAATTCAGATCTAGTCTTGAGGTAGGTGGGTATAACCCAAACAGGTCCGCCGCCGACGAACTAGGGCATGGCCCAAATCATTGGTTGGTGGTGGTGGGTGGTTTCCAGATATGGTGGAGGTTTCTGGTGGTGGGGGTTGTGTATTTGACTAGAGATTTGGTGGTGGTGCGTAGTGGTGGAGGATCGGGTTTTCAAATTTAGAAAAGGGTTTAAAATTTAAAGATTGTGGTAATGGTTGGTTGTGGTGGTTTGATGTTGGTGGTATTTGTGGCTAAATTGTTAACAAAGTATTTTGAGCTGTCATTGGAGTTGCTCGTCATGCCACAGGTCCACGCAAACAGATAGATTAATATAGTGAGATGGATTGATCTCTTTCTAGAAGGGGCACGTGTGTGATACCTATAGTTACTGAAGTATATATGCTATTCTGATCTGATGGATTTGTGGCGTATTTGATATACATTGAGCCTACCTAGCTTGTCTATATAAATTGTTAGTCTTGATGAGGGTTTGGTACCACTGGACTTGCTGTTGTTGTTAGTGAGTGCAGGTAATGATTTTATCCCCAATTTCTTGATTCTTTAACAATAGACCTTGATGAAGAGCTCTGATCTGGTGTAGTGATTTGTAGAGAGATGAGGGAAAGGGACTGAGTTTCTAGAGAGAGATATGGGATTATGATTATTGTATATATTTTATAAGTTTTTTATTTTGTTTTTCTTTTATTTATAAAATATTTTAATTAGATTGATAAAAAGACCAAAGTGCCCTTGTATAAATAAACTTAACTGAAATTTTTAACTTTGTTAGTGCTAAAGGACGAAAGATGTAACGAGTTTTCCAAATAAAGTATTGTGACTGTAATTATTAAAGTTAAAGGTTATTCGTTGCAATCCGGTACAAACATAAAGGACGAAAAGTGTAATTTACCCAAGATTGAATGAAAGTTGGAGACAACCCATGCCTCCAAGTGTGATAAAGCAGCAAAGTGCATGTTTTCAGACTGTTTTTCCTCTCTAGATAATTATAAAAATTACCTATAATAAATAATGAATGAAAATAGGACCAATAAACGAATAGATATTGAAAGCAAAAAGAAGCATCAAAAATTATTATTGTTGAAAGAAATCCGTGAGTGGGATCGGGAGAATCGGATTGAGCACAGGAAACGATGAGTGGGCATGGCCACAGTACGCAAAAAGAGACTTCCAACTTGCCCTCGTGCTATTAATGCTCGTGTGTCTACCATAAATAAACATAATTTGTTGTAAAATAATGAAGCATTTAAAAAATATATTATTTGGTCTTTCGAAGATCCAATAGATATATATTGGTATGGGTTTTCGGAGCAACACCCAATCTAAACTCTAAAGCTAGCGTGAACCCGGTTAAGATAACATAGTTTGACCGGAGTGAGACAGCGGGACTCTCCAATTTAAGGAGTGCGGTAGCCTAATACTAGAAAGTCGCCATTCCAAAATATATATATATATATACAGGGCCGGCCCAAGGGTAAGCCAAATGAGGCTTAGGCTTTGGGCCACCAAAATTATAGGGCCTCCACAATTTGATGAAACCATAGTCCATTTAAAAAGATTTAGGGTGTGGGTTATCATCAGATTGATGGTTGACAGTGTAGTGGTTTTGTGTATGTATGGATGTTGGTGAGACCTGGGTTCGAATCCCTGGTTCACCATTTTTTTTTCTTGTTTTTAAATTTGAACACAATCTTTCACATAATTACACTTGGGCCCTTCAAGTTTAACTTTCAATCACATACATTTTTTTGGGAAAAAGGCCACAAGATTTTACTTCGCCTTAGGCCACCAAAATGGTTGAGCCGGCCCTGTATATATATATATATATATATATACTAGGTTATAACCCTGTGTATTACACGGGTTAAGTAAATAAAAAATCAAATAGTTAAAAACGAAGATTTAACAATGATAAAACGATATTTTTAAGACGTTTTTCTGATATCCAAACAAAATTTTGTGTCATGTATGATCAAAACTTGTGATGTTTGTCAAGTTTATAAATGAGTTATTGGATTTTATCACTCTAAACTATTGGGTATTTGTCGCTGTCACTCCCAACTATCACTTTGATTCCCATCACTCCCAACTTAACACTTTGTGTGTTGTGTCACTCCGGTTGAATGGTTTTTGGCTCCCATTTTGTCTTTTTGGGGCAGATTCACATGCAACCATTAGTAATTCACAAAAATGTTAGCCTAATATCACCAATAACACAAGTTAAACACTAAGAAATGTTCACATGCGGGGTGACACAAAACACAAAGTGTTAAGTTGGGAGTGGTGGGAGTCAAAGTGATAGTTGGGAGTGACAACGACAAATACCTAGTAGTTGGGAGTGATAAAATCGAATAACCCTTTATAAATATGAAAGCATTTGAACCATCGATTAGAAGACAACTGTATCATCGACTTTCTCATGGGTTTTGATAGTCATGTGAACATACATTTAATAACTCAAGTTTTATTTACATAATAGTGGTCTTAATTTATTAGTTCTGAAAAAATGTTGAAATGTTCAAATTAGGCATATAGCAATTAGCCAATTAGATAAACTTATAGGTA